>ML803573.1:176577-216831 GCA_009831015.1 Picea engelmannii | reverse complement strand
CCCAACTGAACCTTCTGGATGAATGAGAACAAAAGTTATCTCTATCTGAACCCTCTGTCAATGCACTCCTTGTTGACCCTTCAACTGCACTCCTTGCAGGAATTCTCTCGCTCAAATAGAGAAACAATTGAAACTCATTCCTTTTTCCTCTCAGACTTCAACTCAACCATGAAATCATATACACAACATATAGAAGCAAATGTATAACAGGAAGCAAACATTCATGAGCATATCAACATCAATACACAGAGAACAACACAAACCATCAATTTGAATCAAACTCTTATATTAATTCAAATGTTTGTACATGGCTGTTCTTACACGGCTCTCTTCTTCTCTTCTATGGTCTTCATACACAACTGCTCATAATAATCTTACAATACACAATGAGGGTGTCTATATCCTGTTTCCCTCTTGCACTCTCAACTGTCTAGTCTAGAATTAAATTCTACCTACTTGCATTAACTATCTTAAATGCCTCCTATTGACTAAGGACGAGAGAAATCCGCTCAAGGTCCATTACAATACACAAGTGCGCTTCATTAAATCTTCACATTAATGTTCGCGCAACAACTTCCAAGGTGTTTTCAAAATTTGTGCTGGCTTTGTCCAGCTATCCAATTGCTTCCGCACTGCCTCGCTTGATGTGTTGGCGATGCTCCTACATCAAACCACCATTAGGAGGACTTGATCAGTTATACCTCCATTTACATCGGTTTAGATTTGGATTATCATGGAGGTTGTCAAGATCTTTGGTATGGTAGAGAAATATCTAAAAGGATCCTCTTAATAAAGAGCAGAAGCTTGAGTCAATGGTTGAGTAGCAAGGAAAGGCAGTCGAGGAGTTAGTTTTTTCAATGGAGTCCCAGGGGGACCTATGTAAATGTAATTCGAGGCCTCTTATTAATCTCCTAGAATCCATCCAGAATCCCTGGGAAATAAATCATGCATACTTTATAGGGGATGAGGCAGAAGACCTCTTCAGTAGTAGTGACACACTACTCACTTCCATATTATCGATCGGTGAACCACACTATCGACCAGTGAACCACAATATTTAGACAGGTCCTTACTGTTTTTTTTCTGTTACGTTTCCCTTTTCCACTTAACTCACTGGACCGGATCTAACATTTTGAGTGAAACTTGAAGGTCTATCCACCAATTTCCAGCGTCGATGGCATAAAGGTCTTTCTAGCATCGGTGGCATATAATAAATAGTGGGTCGAAAATAAGTCAAGCTTTTGTTCCAGTTGATAAGTCAAGATTTTGTTTTGGCGCTTAAGTTGCAGGTTCAAAATAGTTGGTTATTGTTGCGGGTTGTAATATACGCTATTTTGGGTTGGCCTGGCACTCAGGCTCTCTTTATAATAGGTTCAAAATAGTACTTGACCTGACTGAGCAGAGCTAGTGTCACATACCCACTACAACGTAATAAAATTTTCATTTTTCCTCAAGGGATAGAAAACCCAAAGTCCTATGGGGGTCTAGTGCAGGCTAGATCTTCCCTGTTCACCTCCCTGTGATTGTGGGTTAGGATCATAGGCCAAACAAACCAAGCTCCTTTTCGTGTTTCATGACTCAGGGATACAATTGAGTCCAATCTTGAAGGTAGAATGGCAATGGGGCTTCGGAATGAAACCCTGGCCATAGATCTGGGTGCGTAGATTTTGGCCATCCAGATCTACTCGCCACTTAACGACAAAGAACTAGCTCCCTTTCTTTAGTCCCTAGTTCGATAGGACCACATACACGTCTAAATGCAAGCACCTTTCACAACTCGCGACCTCGCGAGTCGTGAGACGAAGACCCTCGAATTTTCTTCACAAATTACTGATACCCGAGATCACGAAATGGGTATAGCTTCCTTCTGTCAGTGTCCTCTATGCATGACCGTCGGCTAGGCTAAACTCTAGCTCCTCTCGCTATTCTTCGATTCTTGAGTTCAATGGTTGAACTCTTGTTCCTCCCTTATGCGATCCTCCGAGACTTGAAAGTCAGCGAAGGTTGACCTTCCCTTCGCACTGCTCGCAACTCGCCCCTTCACGAGTTGTAGAGTCGAATCTTGGCACCTTCCCTTCACAAACCCTCGAGAAGCAATATTTAATTTTCCCTCTCACGTTCTCGCTACTCGCAACTTCGTAAGTCCAAGTGTTAAGCTCTCATGCCCTTCTCCCGTGAATCCCCGAGACATGAGAAGTCAATGGAGCATTGACTCCCTTCTCTAGGCAATGTGTGTCCACCCATCAATCACGCGGGCCCCGCCTTGAAGTTTTTCCATATGTTCTCTTGTACTCGGCTCTTGGTACTTCGCTACTCGTGAAGTCGTAAACGACTCCTTTCAACCTCCGAACTCATGAACCTCGACACGCGATGTATCGAGATGCCAGATCCCATGACTGTCCTTCCTCTTGGATCAACAGCCCGGATCATATCGCAATCTCATGATTTGGGACTTCATGACACCGAGAGTCGGGTCTTCTACCTTTAAACTTATGAATCCCCGATACGCGAAATGGACAGATCTCTACCACCTGTCCTCCAACATGGACGGTCCCGATGTCTTCGAGACTTTTGGGACGTAGTTGAGTTCACTCTTCCGCCTAAGTAAAGGATTAGATCGACAGCTTATAGGGATCTGATGGGTCCCTGGGATCTATGGTCCAGGATCATTTTGCGACTTCGTCGTTCGCGAGGTCAAGAGACCTCCTCTTCTGACTCCCAATGTTTGAATCCCCGATACAATCTCCTTCTCAGTACTCTCACTCTGCTACTCTTCGCATGAGGTTTAAACCTCATGTAATTCTCGACAGATCCAATGACTGTCGGTTGTTTAGACCAAGACCTGACAGCTCAGACTTGTCTCTCCCTTGCGTCATTCCTAAGCTGCCTAGACATGAATCCACAGTCCAGATTCTTTCACGGACCTTGGGAAATCTATGATCCTGATTTCTTCTCTACTCACGAAGATAGAGGAAAAAGAGTTAAGTCATTTTATGTCCTCATTTATTCCTTCTATTTAATGGTCGTGAATGATCGTAGATCTCCCGACAGGATCTCATCCGTTGAACAATACTTATTCTTCGAATCCTCAATGGATTCTGCAACTTCTGCGCCTCTGCAGAGTCCTTACACACAAAGTGCTACCTCTTCTAAGCTTCTCAAAAAGGGTGTCTCTATGGGGAGATTTATCCAGGGTATCACCCGAGATGGATAAGGGTATAGGTTTCCCGAGAAACGACTTGAATTCTGAATTGATTCAATGTGTATATATACATATAAATCTATTTATAGACATGAGCCATACGTGGCCCTTCCATTATAAGCATGCAACCACCATTTCATAATCAAAACACTACACAAGCAGTCTTTTACATAGACCATTTATAAAACTGCACAGACTATGAGCATATATGTCAGCATATAAATTTCAAGGTGTAAGACGTAAAACACTTATGAAAAATAACACCAGAAATGAGTGCAACTGCTGAGAGGGGTGCTCGTTTCCACCCAACCATAGGCTTAGCGACTCCCAGCGGATTTACCACTAGCCACCCCCGAGTTGAGACCACGATGCTGTGAGATTGTGTCTCTATTTTCCAGTGACCAGGAGCGAAGGTTTCAATCCTTCCTCTCTGCTATCACTCACTCTACGTATTGCCAGAGTTCTCCCCTCGTGTCTGCCCCCCAATCGCTTCTTCCTTACGCCTTATCCTCTTGCGAGGTTGCGTGTGGCGCGATTACCCTCGTGCTGATCAGGCCTAATGGCTCTACGGATGGGCGGTTCACCTCCCCATCCCTCACTAAGCCATCCACCTACCAGCCTGCGAGTCATTTAATTCAGGGCCAGGGAGACGCTTTAGGTTCTCCGGGCCAGTGGAGTCCAAATATGGTATTAATTCTCATTGGAAGTTAACGCCACCTTTCCAGGTGCTTTCCACCACCATCGTGGTCTCTTTTTCGTCACATCCCCTCTCAGCAGTCCTGCAATAAAATTCATAATGTTATTCACATTCATTGACCTTTTCCTCAAGGTCCATTTACATCACATATTTACATTTATGAGTTTGCCATAGTTCTTGGCCAGTCTAGTTATTTTTACAAACTGGGGGAAGCAGGGTGTTACAGCTAGTGGTTATGGATCATATACGTGGTTTCATGCTTGGTTTCTTCCTTCCTCTATTTTTCACTCGCTAGTGGTGTGGGAATACACAATTTTGGGAAACCAACTGTCTACGAGGTTATAACCTCTTAAGAAAATAGGTCCACCGTAGTATGAGGTAATCACCCAAGCCTTAACTCAACTACCTTGTAGATATCCTAACCTTCCTTTACATACGGTTACATAACCTATAGATATAGTTCCCTAACCTACCTTTTAGTCCAATCACTCCTATGAGGTATAAGGGAAGGAGGTAGTTGCAACTCACCCACCTACACCTAAGAAAGGACCTGGTAACAAAGAATAAGGTTGGTAAGGACCTGGTAATGAAGCATAATACTGGTAAGGACCTGGTAATGAAGGAAGTCTAAGAAAGGACCTAACTTACCTACCCCATAGATAAGGGAACAAGAAAATAAAGCAAGAGATATCTCCATACTTCACGAAATACTTCACAAAAGATAAGGCCAAGGAAATAAGCCTGACATGAGCTAAGGAAAAGAGAAAGGATTGAGGTTTCCCTTTGACCTGTGTTGTGGGAGTGAATTGCAATAACGTGAACTGCTGATAAATGAATGAAAAGAATTTGACTAGCCCTTTGGGTAACTTTTTTCAGAGGGAATTGAACTATTTTGCAGAGTGTGGTTCAGAGTTACTGCGGGATGGAGACCACCTAATATGGAGACCAAAGTGGATAGCTAATACTCTTGGGAACGAAAGGCTATTCATGAGGAAGGAATTCCCACACTTACAGGAAGGCATTCCCCTTATTCTCGGGGTGACGTTCCTGGGCATACCTTGGCATCCACTCGCTGGCATTCATACGTTGGCATCCATAGAAACTTGATCTACTTTAGAAAATTGATCTACTTTATTTCTGTTGATCACTTCTACTACTTTCATGGAGGGGAGTGTGAGAACTAAAGATAAGATAATAAATCCACATGTTTATGCCAAAGGTCCTAAATCGGAAGGTTGCGTTGAACTCCTTGCTACAACAATGTGACAGTGTTAGGAAAGGTCTTGATCGGTGTAGGAAAGCACTCCCTCTCAATGTAGGCAAGCACTCAAACAAGGTTGTGACAACCGTCCTAACTAGGTAAGGTTAGGAAAGTCATAAGACTGAGCCATAAAATGCCTCGTACCACCCTCCTCATACCATCCCTTTTTCCCCCACTATCCCTTTAATACATACATGAAGGAATTTAGTCATACATAAAGGTACTTTTGTTCATTGGTAATAAAGTCCTTTAACCTCCACCTTTGCTATTCCATTCTTTCCTCAAGATCATTTCGTGTTATTTCTTTCCATAGGTACTTGAACTATGCTTCCTCTAGTCCTTATCTTTACTCCTTCCTTAGAGAAGTTAACTCTTATAATGGAGGTATCATCTTCACATTCTTTCCATTAGATACTTTTTTATTTCTTAATTATCGCTGAAATATACTATATAAACAAAAATCTGTCTTTACGGTTTCTTTTACCTTGCTATCGAACATTACTGGGGCTTTCCTTCCTTCATTACCAAGGCTTTATTTCCTTCCTTAGTTACAGAGTTAGATATGACTCTTGACCTACTACCATTAGTGGATATTTCCTTACCTTTTTATTGAGTGTTACTGGGTTTTGATACCTCTCCTTAAGCGTTATCACACACTAACTTCAGTATACTCTTAATTCTCTTAATGCTTACTCCAAGATTCTCTTAGCCTTCCCGAGGTTCTAGACCTTTCCTTTTCTTCAGGGGTGATATACTCCAGCCTTAAGATTTATCCATAACTCTTTACTTAAGAGTTATCCCTAACTCTTGCTCTTTCTCTTGCTTCCCTTCAAGGAGTGAGTGGCACCGCCTCCCTTCAAGGACGAAGCCTACCGTAGCTCAAGGCTTAAGACAAAACCTACTGTAGATCATTGCTTAAGATAGATATTTACTACCTTCCCTAAGACCATTACCTTTCCTATAGATCTAACCTCTCCTTATGCACTTAATTATCTCTTTGGTTCGCTTCGATATTGTTCCTTACCCCTTCAGGTCAGGTTGAAGCAAATGCCCCTTCAGGTCAATATTTCTCCTTTCCCCTTCCAGTCAGGTTAAGCATACAAGGTATCAAGACCCAGTAACACTCAGTAACAAGGGAGGTATGGGTTAATTCACCCCCTGATTCTGAGCCTAAAAGGTCTTATTAGGTCCTGGGTCAACCCAGCCAGCCAGTAAGGTCCTGATCAACTCTCTCATTTATTTTGGTTGGTCCTGAATGGATTTCAATATGTTAGTACAGTGAAATTATTAGGCGGTTTATATTGATCAACATCAACCTTTTGAGAGGTCCTGCCAAATTAGGTCAGGGGCAGTTCATGCTTTACAAATTCCTATTAATCTCGCCAAAGTTGTGAAAGGTAAACCTTTGTTTGACCCTGTTTAACCCCCTCCTTCCTTATTTCATGCATGATTTATATTGAAGGCCTTATAAATATCAATGATTCACCTTTATTCGAAGGAGTTATCCTTATAAAAAGACTTTGATGAAGGTCCTGAAATAGTATAGACTAGTCGGGTACAAAACCACTGTTAAGTGAGGGAGGGTGAGAGTCGTTCCTATGCAATTCTCTTCTAAACCATGACAACTAGTTTGGGGTTTGGGTCCATGTTCTTTGTATCTTCGATGTTCAATGAGATTGGGTGATCCTTTGGTTTGGATGGATTCAGGAAAGCCTAACTAGAGAGAGTTAGTCCTGGCTGATGGCCCTCTCCATCCGGTTAACTAAGGAAGGTGGAAGACCATCTAATGGTGTGTGTTGCGCTATTGGAAAGGCACAACTTGGACCTCTAAAAGGCTGCCAAGTCCTTCCCTTCCCTTGAATCCATTACCTTAGGAACTAGGGTGACCCTATGGGTGGGAAGGTACAATTTGTTTTTTCCCAACCCTTCCTTATAACGTTCGATTGAGGGGGAAAGGGAATAAGGAAAAGTAATAATAAAATTTCTACACTTGACTATACCTTCCCTTAGTCAACAACTCAGAGTGTACGTACTGGACCTACCTCGTTGGCTAGGGGTGGGTTCTTCCATGCATGGCTTGTATTTCATTTTTATTCATCGTATTGTAACATAAGGCATAGTTATTTGATAAGGTGTAACGTATTGATACAGTTTTAGGGGAAGAAATATAAGAGGGACCTGAGCTATCTATAAGGAAGGTGAGGTTATCCCTTTATTTCTTACCCTAAAAGAGCTAGAGAAGGTTCTCCCTTCGCTAGAAAGGTCAATCGTTCAACAATGTTGCTATTATATATTTAATTATGCATTCATGAATTCTCTATGTCATTACACTTTAGCAGACAATGCAATAGCTTCGGTTAAAGTGTGACCAAATCATTTTTTAGCCAATGATTCAGTGCTTTCATCCTTCTGGCGGGTGCAGATAGGGAGAGAAGGAAGAGCTAGGGAAGTCGTTGGGCTTCTTATTTGTTGGCTTGGACCAAGTGACAAACCACGTAAAATCATTGATACACATCGTTTAAGGTGACGAAGGGGGGCACCAAGAGATAGATTGAGGGGAGTACCGAGAGATAGATGGATTGAGGGATTGAGATCTAGAGTTCCTCCTTCTACTTGCATAGTTACAATTCCTTCTTATCACCACTTCTCCCCACAAAGTCACCATCCCTCCACCACATAGTCACCATCCCTCCTTATCCTTATCCTCCTTATCCCTGCATAGATGTATTGATGGATTGATGAATTGATGGATTGAGATAGATGGATTGAGTATGATGTCGTGAAATGTCATTTTCTGATTACTTTTTCAACGTTGGCCCGACTATGAAGGGTGACATACGAGGAGAGGGTTTGTCCTTAAAGGATGACATATGAGGAATTGTCCTTTTAGTAACAACCCAATAACCTCAATCCTTAATGGTGTGGAAGTGCCTTCTAGTTTGATTCATAGAATGAGTTCTTGTCCTTTCAGTCTAATTACTCTTTCTATGAGGGTTTACACAGACGCTATCGCTCTTGTCTTCTAAAATTAATATATCTTATCGTTGCCGCTCATGAGGAAGAAAGACCACATTGCCAGCGAAAAGAAAGGTTGGTTATCACTGTTTGTATGGAGAAAAGGACCTTACCAATAAAAATATCCAATTCCTAGTGTTATTGGGGAAACACCAGATTGGGGTTATTTAAAAGAAAGGAAATAACCTGAACTCCTGCCTTTTGGTTTAGGAATTGAAGGGGAATTTATCTAGGGGAAGAGGTGGGGAAAGAGGTGAGGAAGAGGCCCTAATGATTTCTATGGTGATGAGGCAATGAGAGATAAATTATCTAAGGGATAAGGTGGGGAAGAGACCCTACCTAATCACTGCTATTTAGATGGGACAAAGAGAAGCAACTATCTAGGGTAATTGGGTGTGGAGGAGAACCCCGATCAGCTGTGAAGCTGATGGACGAACCCATATTTGTGTTATTCAAATGGGACAATCATAAAGAATCTATAAAGGGAGAGAGATGTTACGAATGATTGGAGTTACAATATACACTGAACTATAGAAATACCATAGACCTTGGACTGAACTATAGACACTGGAATTACTGTCTAAAGCATGAATGATTGTTTACGATGCATGAATGGTTGTACGAATGACTATATGAACAAATGGTTCCTCGATCCCAGTAAGTGTTACTCAATCTTGGTAAGTGTTACTTGAGCTCGGTCAGCGTTACTCAAGCCTAGCTAACTAGTAACATTCCTCGAGCCTAGCCCCCATAGGGAACACAACCAAATCTTCGATGAAGGCCAACTCAAGAGTTTCAACCAATCAAATAATTATGTGGTGACAATGTGAATAGATACTTCAACACAACCACCCCTAGATATATATCTAGTTCCAGATGCAAATGCATATCCATGCCTTACGATTGATTGAATGAATGACTAGAGCGTCTCTCATTAGGATAGGAGACTCTATGATCTAGATGAGTTTCTCTTGTTTTTGTTAGCCCCGCCAAGGGTGATTTAATCAGTTTCAAAGTTCAGCCAATGGTCTATCCCGATCCGTGGTTAGGCATTTTAGTTAGCTCAAGCGAATCATTAATATATTCTATAGTTGCAGGATGATCACCTATTACTCGGTCAATGGGTTAGCACATGCCACTACCCATATAACACATTTCTCTTAGTATAGGGTGATGACTTGGGCTAGGGATGGAAGGAAGGAATTATGCGAGGTAATGGAATTGGATAAGAAACTAATGCTTTTTTCTTTGCTATTGTTTCTGTGGTTGGGACTGGTTCTGTATAGAGCTCGGTATCCAGATATGGTTCTAAAACTACAGGTATTGCTGCTTCATTGAGAGGATTTGCCTATGCTCATATGAGTAGTGATGCTTACACTGATGCTAGTGCTAAGATAGATGTTGATTCTCCCTATGCCTCTATCTTTGATGCTTTCCTCGTTGAAATCCTCACAAAGGTCCAATATTTTTACTTGTCTCTAGGAGTGATGCAGGGGAAAAGGCTATAGTATTAGATTTATATCCTCCAGGTGCATATCCAGTAGATCGATATCAAGACAAAGACCTGGTTGTAGCAGACACTTATTCCATTAGTTCTTATTAAATGAGTGAGTAAGTTGATTCCATTCCTTTATTTCCTCATGTTCTTATGCCTACTTTATCTCCATGTCATGGCTTCTTCTTTTCTTGTTCCTTTCCTAGCTTGCTTCCCTGCTTTCATGTGCCCTATGGCTTACTTTCTTACCTTTTCATTGTTTTCCCATTCTCTTTGCCCATTATTTAGTCAAAGTTCCATATCCATACTGCATATTATGTATACGATGCACGCACTACCTATTGTTAGAGAACCAAAACCTGACTCAGTTGATTCAGTTATTTAACCTGTGCCAGCTTCTAGATATGTATCCGGGCATTGATGCTCTGGCTCCATTGTTGGTTCTTTTTTGGGGTCATTCGCTCATTCTCGATCAATGGGGGAAACTACCTTAGCGCCTGCCCTTGCTATTGAATATGTGGCTACCCTCGCCATTGGTGTTGAAATGGGTGCAACTTCAATGGTTGATTCAACCACTGGTAGTGCTTCCATTGATGGTAGTTATGGGTTTATAATGGGATATAGAATGGAATATGCTGCTTCCCAGGATTGAAATCTAAGGATCCCAAATAACATCATGATTCCAAATCCTAGCTTAGAGGCCATTCAACAGTGAAATAAACCTTCATTTATGGAATTCGTTACTATATTGTTCACAAGTATAAAACCACATTGTTCTGCTAATAAGATGATTCCCAAGCTCGTTGTCTTAAAGAGTCAAAATAGATCTTATAGAGTCCAAATAGATGTAATATTGTTCCTATTCTTACCTACAACACCTATTAAACCTTCAGAACTTGCCTTAGCTCTCTTATGATCCCTACATATTTACTTGTGATACCTATAGCTATAGAGTAAGATGAATGAAGCCTATTGATGAATGCATCCTATTCAAAATATGATTGTGTCCCTATGATGTAGATGTGACACCTTGATTTAATAGATGTGGTCCCTTTTCACCTTGACTATCACACACCCGCTGCGACATAAGAAATTTTTATCCTTTTCTCGAGGGACAAAATCCCTGAAATCCTACGGGGCTTAGCATAGGATATCTCTTCCCTTTTTCCACCTCCATGCGATCGTTGATCATTATCACAGGCCAAACAACTAGGTGCCTTTTCTCATTTCGCGACTCAACAATATAAGCGGGTTGAGTCTTTCGAATCTGCAAACCCCGAAACACCGAAAAAGGCTTCGATCGACAATTAGCCCCCTAGGCTATGCCTTGGCCCGTATGACCACTTTTCATAAGACCAAAGTCTTATTCCCTTCGGGAATTATCAGTATGAGAGTCCGAATTCTTGTCAATGGGACTCCCGAATTCCCGATTTCTGAAATCCCGATGGACTCTTCCTTTTAGGATTTTTCCAAAATCCTAGATTGCTACCACGTATCCTCCCTCAGATGGATGGTCCTTGTCATTTCACTATTTTATGACTTGCGACCCCCAGTGACACAAATCCTCTATCAATTTGAATCCCCAACACTCTAAACACCGATGGGCTCTCAATCTCCGCCATGTGTCCTCCACGGATGGATGGTCCAGATTGTTTCGGGACTTCGCGAAGTGCAAGGTCAAAATGATCACCTTCCTGTTTTGTTTCTCGATGTTTGAATCCCTGAAATGGGTGATCTCGCAACACGTGTCCTCCCTTACTCTAAAGATCAAGATCTATTTTGGGACTTTCATTGTGAAGTTTCCCGGCCTCTCATCATCAGGACTTCCGAAATCCCAAAGTATGAAACCTCGATACCAAATCCTCTTTCGGGACTTTCTCCTCTATTCATGAGGGCTTAACCCTCATGCATATCCTAATAGATCCAACGACTATCGGGTTTTATAACTAGGATCTGATGGTTCATATCTATCCCACACTGTGCACTCTCTCGCTGCTCCTTGGACGTTGAAAAAACAACGGTCCAGATCTCTTTCTTTCTGCCACAGAGCGCATCGGGGTTTCGGGTATCGGGTTTTCGCGACTTGTGAAGACCAGGGTTCTTGCCCTTTGGTTTCCCAGGTGTCGAAATGCCGAAATATCAGGATTTTAAGAGGATCATTCTTCCTCGTGCAGGATTACTAAGACTTGCGCCTTCAAATCCTTTTTTCAAGTTCTTGGTAAGCTTTCCAAGAAGGGTGTCTCTATGGGGAGATCTATCCAGGGTATTACCTGAGATGGATAAGGGTATAGATTTCCCGAGAATAGATTTGAAGTCTGAATTAGATCAGTAAGATTTATCCAGAGCATTACCTGAGATGGATAAGGGTATAGATTTCCAGAGAACAGACTTGAAGTCTGAATTAGATCGGTATACATATAAATAACGATTTATAAAACATAAGCCATACGTAGTCTTTCCATTATAAGCATGCAACCACCATTTCTGGTCAAAACACCACACAGATAGTCTTATACTGAAACCATTTATAATTGCATAGACTATGATCATAAATGTTAGAATATACATTTCAAGATGCAAGATGTAAAACACTTATTAGAAATAACACCAGATGTGATTGCAACTGCTGAGAGGGGTGCTCGTTTCCACCCAACTGTAGGCTCAACGAATCCCAACCGATTTACCACTAGCCACCCTCGAGCTGAGACCACGATGCTGCAAGACTGAGTCTTTGCTCACCAGTGACCGAGAATGAAGGTTACTCTCCTTCTTCTTCGTCATCACTCACTATGTATTTTCCAGAGTTTCTTTTCTTTCCCTCACATCTTCCCTCTTGATCACCCACTCTTCCTGCCTTTTCTCCTTTTGGCGAGGTTGCGTGTGGCACGATTTTCCTTGCGGTGGTCAGGTCTGAGGACTCTACGGATGGGCGGTTCACCCCCATCCCTCATTACTCATGAGGAACCATTTACCTACCAACCTGGCGAGTCATTTAATTTGGGACCAGCAAGCTGCTCTTGGTTCTCCGGGCCAGTGAAGTCCAAATACGGTATTGGTGTCAGTGGAAGTTAACGCCACCATTCCAGTTGTCTTCCACCACCTTTCTCCAGCCATCGTGGTCTCTTTTTCAGCACATCCCCTCTTAGCAGTCCTGCAATATATATATATATATATTCATAATATTATTCACATTCATCGACCTTTTTCACAAGGTCCATTCACATCACACATTCACATTTCTGAGTTTGCCACAATACTTAGCCAGTATAGTTATTTTTACAGACCGGGGGAAATAGGGTGTTACAATTCCCTCCCCTTTAAAGGAACATCGTCCTCTATGTTCTATCTATCAACTTGACATGCAAGTACAGATGTAAACAAAATCAGATATGCCCGTTTCATGGCATCCTTTGTTTCCCATGTAGCCTCATCTGGGCCAAAATGTTTCCACTGCACCTTGACCTGTGCAATGGTTCGGTTCTGGAGCGGGGTTTCCTTTCTGTCCAGTATGCATTGAGGTTCTGGTAGAAATTCTCCCTCTGGTTCCACCTGAATCACAGACCATTCAATTATATGGTTAGCATCATGTACATATTTCTTCAATAATGAAACATGGAAAACATTATGTGATTTGACTGTGGGAGGAAGTGCTTGCCTATAGGCTACAGGTCCCACTCTATCTCGAACCTCAAAGGGTCCACAATACTAAGGTGCTAACTTGGCATAAGCTCCCATTTTCAGAGAACTCTTGTTGGGTCTAACTATGAGATATACATGGTCTCTCGTTTTGAACTCTCTTGGAGTTCTCTTTTGGCCGACATAGCTTTTCTGTCAGTTCTGAGCGACCTTCAGGTTTTTTTTTATCTGAGTCACTTGTTGTTCCATTTATTTCAACATGTTGGGTCCAAAAGAAATCCTATTTACAGGATTACTCCAGCTGACTGGAGTGTTACACGGACTACCATAGAGGACTTCGAAGGGATTCATCTTTAAGGATGCTTGGTAGCCGTTGTTGTAGGCGAATTCTACCAATGGTAGTCAGTCTTCCCACTTCTTGGGTTGATGCATTACATGCATTCTTAGAATGTGTTCAAGTATTTGGTTCACTCTTTCTGTTTGTCCGTTGGTTTGAGAGTGATAGGCAGTGCTAAACAACAATTTGGTCTCTAAACCAGCCATTAGTGACTTCCAAAAGTTAGAAGTAAATTTCGTGTCTCTGTCAGACACGATCTCTTTCGGCATACCATGTAGTCTGAATATCTCCTGCATGAATACCTGGGTGATATCGATTTCTTTGCAAGTGGATTTGGTAGTGATGAAATGGGCAGACTTGCTCAATTTATCCACCACTACCATAATGGCATCGTTCTGTTTGGTTGATGTTGGTAATCTGGTGATGAAATCCATGGAGATGGTTTCCCATTTCCATTCTGGGATTGGTAGAGATTGTAATAATCCTGTTAGGTGTCGGTGTTCTTCTTTAACCTGTTGGAACTCTATGCATTTGGCCAAGTACTTGGCTACGTCTTTCTTCATTCCAGGCCAATAGAATTGTTTCCTGGTGGCCGTGATCATCTTTTGGTATCCTGGATGACCAGAATAGCGTCTTTTATGCAGTTCATCTAGTATGAACCCCTTTAAGTCGTCACAATCTGGAATATAAAATCTTCTTCTGTAAGTGAGCAGACCTCCTTCGGTCATCTAGTAGCCTTCATATTTTACTCCGACGGGTTCTTTCTGTAGGTACATGGTCATGGTCTGGAAGAAGGGACCTATTTCTTGTGCATTTTTTATTCTTTCCTTGGCATCTGTCTCGCAGGCGCTCACCGCTGCCAGGTGAATTGTTTTCATACTTCTACTAAGGGCATCGACCACCCTATTTTCCTTTCCTTTAATGTGTTTGATTTTGAAATCAAACTCTCTAAGGAGGGCCATCCACCTAGATTGCCTAGCATTGAGCTTTGGTTGATCAAACAGGTATCGCAATCCACGGTGATCTGTCATAAGTACACACTTTCTTCCTAGGAGGTAATGCCTCGACATTTTCAAGGCATGCACTATGGAAGCCAACTCTAGATCATGGGTCACATAGTTGACTTCATGCTCGTTCAATTTTCGGGATTCATAGAATATCACACTTCCTTCCTGCATAAGGACTCCTCCGAGCCCTTCCTTACAGGCATTTTTTCACACGAGGAAGTCAGCGTCTGGATTGGCGATCTTCAGCATGGGTGCATGGGTCAGTATATGTTTCAGGGTTTGAAATATTTTTTCACATTTCTGTGTCCACATGAATTTTGTCCCCTTCTTCTAGAGGGCAGTGATTGGATAACCAATCTTGGAGAATCCTTTTATAAATATCCTATAGTATCCTTCTAATCCCATAAAGGATCTGATGTTCGAAACATCCTTTGGGGTAGGCCATTCCATGATAGACCTGATTTTGTCAGGGTCTACCACTACTCCTTCTTTGGAGAGAACATGGCCTAAGTAATGTATTTTCTTTTGGAAGAATTCACATTTGTTGAATTTGGCATAGAGCTGATGTTCTCTTAGCACTTGCAGCACAAGTCTAAGATGCTCTTCATGCTCTTTTCTGTTCTTGGAATAAATTAATATATCGTCAATAAAAACAAGCACAAACTTGTCTAGGAATTTGCTGAGTACATTGTTCATCAAGCACATAAAAGTGGTAGGGGCATTGGTTAACCCAAATGGCACCACCACAAACTCATAGTGACCATACCTCATTCGGAAGGTAGTTTTATGGATGTCTTCACCCTTGATTCGGACTTGATGGTATCCCCACCTCAAAACAATCTTTGAGAAAATAGGCGCACCCCCCAATTGATCGAACAGGTCATCGATCGTGGGCAAGGGGTACTTGTTCTTTATGGTTACCTTATTGAGTTTCCTATAATCTATACACAGTCTAAGGGTGTCGTCCTTCTTTTTCACGAACAGGACTGGTGCTCCCCATGGAGACACACTGGGCCAAATATAGCCCTTATCCATCATTTCTTTTAATTGCAACTTGAGTTCAACTAAATCAGGTGTGCTCATCCGGTAGGGTGTCCTAGATACCGACATCGCTCCCGGTGCAAGTTCTATCGAGAAGTCTATGTCCCTTCTCGGAGGTAAACCCGGTACCTCTTCCAGAAACACATCTTTGTATTCTCTCAGGATAGGGTGATCGTCAAGGCTTGGTTTGTCACCTTCGATTGTTTTCAACACCTGTATTGCATATAGGGGACATCCCTTTCAACAATACTTTCTCATTTGCAGAGCTGATATTTGTCTCACCGAGACAGGTTTTCATATCCCTTGAAGGGTTATCTTTTTCCCTTATTTACTTACACATTCTAAGGTTTTATGGTAACAGTCCAATCTGGCTTTATGGGCAGCCAGCCAGTCTATACCAATCAACAGATCATACGATCCCAGGGGTAATAAGTTAAGGGTTTCTTGGGTGGGGAATTTACCCAACATCAATTGGCAGGCTAGTATAACCTTTTCTACCCTTCTTTTGGTGCCAGTGGCTAACTGTACCAACCATGGCTTGGTATGTTTTTGTGGTTGTAGTTTACACTTATCAATAGCTTTAGGGGATATATAACTCAAATTTGAACCAGGGTCAATCAAAACAAACACTAGATGGTTGAAAATCATACCTTCTATTTCCACCACTGAAGCTTGGTGTTCAACTTGGTTATTATCCAAGGCTGCATAAATTTGCAGCACACTCCTGGCCACATCATTGACGGTAGTAGATTCCTGGATGTTATAAATCCTCCGACTATTCTGTTGTTGGTGTGGACAGTCTCTCAATAGATGTTCTTCCCCGCAACCCTAGCATTTAAAAGGTTCTCTGTTTGGGTTATCAATCTTCACTGATATGGGTCTAGAAGTTTTATTTCTGCTCAAGGAGGGAAAATTCTACTGGTGCATACTCCGGGCTGGGAAGCTCATTCTCAGGTTCTTCTTATATTTCTTAAATCTTGATGATTTAATCCCCTTTTTCTGAAATCTTGAACTATTCTTCTGTTTCCATACTTCGCGATGTTCTTCTCGATGCCCAAACTGTTCATGACAATAGGTTGCCTTTCGAATAGTACCTTATAGAGTCTTTGTCTCATCAAATTCAATTTTGTTCCGATAGTCCTTAGGTATTCCACTGATGAAGCGTTGCACCTTTGCCTTTTCTGCTTTGATATAGGGTACACACCTTAACAAATCAAGGAATTTGTTAACATATTCTTCTATAGTGAGTTGTCCTAGTTTGAGTTTATAAAACTCTTTAGTCTTTTCGTCAAAATATTTTTCCGACAAATACTTCTTTCGGAAGTATTTCTCAAACCATTCCCAAGACAGGTCCTCTTCGCGAACCCCTTTCACATTCTTAAGGTCTTTTCACCAAATGGAAGCCTTTCTGTTCAAGTTGAAGGTGGCCAC
Source organism: Picea engelmannii (assembly GCA_009831015.1). Lineage (NCBI taxonomy): Eukaryota > Viridiplantae > Streptophyta > Pinopsida > Pinales > Pinaceae > Picea > Picea engelmannii. The sequence continues at coordinate 199,709 of ML803573.1, read as the reverse complement.
TGGGGCCTTCATATTTTCTGAGAAGTCATGGACTCTGAAATACTTCTTTAGTCCAAGAAGCCAGGCATCTGCTTCCTCTCCCTTCTTTATTTCACTGTCGAAGGAGGGTGGTTTGGCTTTTTTGAATTCTTCGAATTTACAACCTTTGGAAGACTTTTTCTTCTTCTATTTCCTTTGAGAATAGGAACTGGTTTTGTTGCTAGAAGAACCCTCTGAATCGCCCACTTCCTTCTCAGACGAATCGTTCGTTTCTTTTCCTTTACCTCTGGGGTGGACCTTTTTCGAGGTGCTCCTCTCAGTGTGGCCACTGATATGACCATGTTTCTGAGTTTCAGGTTCATGTTGCATTTGTCTTTGTAGATCGGATAAACTCTGTGGTAATACCGCGTTAATTTCTGTTTTCTTTTCTTGTTCTTTCATCATCCTTTCATTGTCATCCTTACAGCTTTGTAATTCAACCATGAGGCTCCTCACACTTTCAGTTAGATCTGGAGGGGTCCCTATTGCCCTCCTTTCAACAGACTCTTCATATAGGTTGTGGGAGCCCTCTCCCACCTCTTGGTGAGTCACCATTCTATGCGTTGATAATTTCCCATGGTTGATCTTCTGCTTGTGTGCAAAAGGAAAAAAACGTTGGTTGTTAGTCAATATTTATATTTATTTATAACCAATACATAATTCATATTTTCACATGTACACACACACAATAGGGGTTTTTCATTCTTGATTTCGTCTTTTGATTAGGAAGGTTAATATAGGGGATCACTCCTTTTAGGAGTGTTTCAAACGGAGCTTCTGTGCAACTCGTTCATGAGCCCAAGCAGGCCAAGTGTTGTAACCATGCTCTGATACCAATTTTTCACACACCTGCTGCGACATAATAAAAATTTCTTCTTTTCTCGAGGGACAGAATCCCCGAAATCCTATGGGGCTTAACACAGGCTATCTCTTCCCTTTTTCCACCTCCATGTGATCGTTGATCATGATCACAGGCCAAACAACTAGGCGCCTTTTCTCATTTTGCGACTCAGTGATATAAGCAGGTCGAGTCTTTCGACTCTGCAAACCCCAAAATGTCGTAACGCCGAAAAAGGTTTCGATTGGAAATTAGCCCCCTGGGCTATGCCTTGGCCCGTATGACCACTTCTCATAAGACCGTAGTCTTATTCCCTTTGGGACTTATCAGTACAAGAGTCCAACTTCTTGTCAATGGGACTCTCGAATTCCCAATTTCTGAAATCTCGATGGACTCTTCCTTTCGGGATTTTCCTGAAATCCTAGATTACTTCCACGTGTCCTCCCTCAGATGGATGGTCCTTGTTGTTTCGCGATTTCACAACTTGTGACCCCCAGTGACACAAATCCTCTGTCAATTCAAATCCTTGGTACCCAAAACACTGATGGGCTCTCGATCTCCGCCATGTGTCCTCCATGGATGGATGGTATAGATTGTTTCGAGACTTCGCCAAGTGCGAGGTCAAAATTCTCACCTTCCTCTTTTGTTTCTCAATGTCCAAATCCCTGAAATGGGTGATCTCGCGACATGTGTCCTCCCTTACTCAAACGATCCAGATCTATTTTGGGACTTTCCTTATGAATTTTCCCGACCTCTCGTCATCAGGACTTCCGAAATCTCGAAGTCCGAAACCCCAATACCAACTCCTCTTTCGGGACTTTCACCTCTGTTCATGAGGGCTTAACCCTCATGCATCTCCTGACAGTTCCAACGACTGTTAGGTTTTCTAACTAAGATCTGACGGTTCATATCTCTCCCGTGCTATGCACTCTCCCACTGCTCCCTGGACGTGGAAAAACCAATGGTCCATATCTCTTCCTTTTTGCCACAAAGCGCATCGGGGTTTCGGGTACCGGGATTCCGCGACTTGCGAAGACAAGGGTTCTTGCCCTTTGGTTTCTCGGGTGCCAAAACACCGAAATATCAGGATTTTAAGAGGATCATTCTTCCTCGTGCAGGATTACTAAGACTTGTGCCTTCAAATCCGTTTTTCAGGTTCTTGGTAAGCTTTCCAAGAAGGGTGTCTCTATGGGGAGATCTATCCAGGGTATCACCTAAGACGGATAAGGGTATAGATTTCCCGAGAACAGACTTGAAGTCTGAATTAGATCGGTAAGATCTATCCAGGGTATTACCTGAGACAGATAAGGGTATAGATTTCCTGAGAACAGACTTGAAGTCTGAATTAGATCGGTATACATATAAATAGTGATTTATAAAACATAAGCCATACATAGTCTTTCCATTATAAGCGTGCAACCACCATTTCTGGTCAAAACACCACACAGACAGTCTCATACTGAAACCATTTATAATTGCACAGACTATGATCATAAATGTCAGAATATACATTTCAATATGCAAGATGTAAAACACTTATTAGAAATAACACCAGATGTGATTGCAACTGCTGAGAGGGGTGCTCGTTTCCACCCAACCGTAGGCTCAGCGACTCCCAACGAATTTACTAATAGCCACCCCCAAGTTGAGACCACGATGCTACGAGACTGAGTCTCTATTCTCCAGTGACCGAGAATGAAGTTTACTCTCCTTCTTCTCCGCTATCACTCACTCTGTATTTTCCAGAGTTTCTTTTCTTTCCCTTGCATTTTCCCCCTTGATCGCCCACTCTTCCTGCATTTTCTCCTTTCGGCGAGGTTGCGTGTGGCACAATTTTCCTCGTGGTGGTCAGGTTTGAGGACTCTACAGATGGGAATTTCACCCCCATCCCTCATTACTCATGAGGAGCCATTTACCTACCAACTTGGCGAGTCATTTAATTCAGGGCTAGCGAGCTGCTCTTGGTTCTCTGGACCAGTGAAGTCCAAATACAGTATTGGTGTCAGTGGAAGTTAACACCACCATTCCAGGTGCCTTCCACCACCTTTCTCTAGCCATCGTGGTCTATTTTTCATCACATCCCCTCTCAACAGTCCTACAATATATATATATATTCATAATATTATTCACATTCATCGACCTTTTTCACAAGGTCCATTCACATCACACATTCACATTTCTGAGTTTGCCACAATACTTGGCCAGTATAGTAATTTTTACAGACTGGGGGAAAAAAGGTGTTACATTGACCTTATATATTAAAGCCTTTTCGAATAGGTTCCACTTGTATCCCTTGTTTTGATGGTTCCACTTGTAATGGAGATTACCCCTCGTTTCTATAAAGGACTGTATCCTATGAGGTATAGGAGCCCAAGATGTATAGATGACCCTTTGTAGGATTTGAATGGATGACCTATTATAGAGATGAATGATGCCTATTCCAAGTAGACAACCTTATTCCTGATGCTTACGATGGAGGTGACATGAAGTCTATGAGGGATGCAGTTGCACCCTTGCCACACCTATGAAACGAATGTTTACCTTTGTAGGGATATTACTATGAATATGAATTGTTTTTATTATCCTTCTTCCTATCCATTTATTAGAGATGCATTGAGGTGAAAATGAAAGGTAGATTACGTTACTTTCTATTACGATGAATGGATGTGATTATGGGTTCATTACGCCTTAACCGCTTAGTTCAATTAGACATGCTTAGTAAATTGGTTATGTTCCTTGATTCTTAGTCAAATTAGTTGTTGATGTCTTCGAACTAGAGATGCTCCATTGCTTTCATGATGGCTTGATAGTGAGGAGTAGAGCTTTGATGTCGCTATATATATACTTTACCTTTGTTCCTGTTGACCAATAAATCAATAGCTATAGTTGTTGTTTTTGCTTTGTTATCTCAACATGAGTTATGGGTTCCTTTTCTTCTCCTCTGTTTCATCCCTGCTGATCCTTGCTTTCGATAGCTATGTAACCTTATGGATTTTACCAGCTAGCAAAGATGTAGTCTCTCATGTTCCCAATGTACCTGCTACTATAGTTGTTGTTTTTTTAACCGCTATCTAGAGATAGAGAAAGCTGATATGTCGATAGTTGGGATTAGGGTATCCTTGTATTACCCTTATAGTTAGGTTCATTAGTCCTAGTCACCTTATCCAATAGTTGTATTACCAACAGTTGAAGCTATTGATTTAGTTGATTGAGTGGAAGCAACACCTATTTACAATGATATATATGAGTCATTTAATTGCACGCGAAACAGAAAGCCCAGAGGTCGGTCCATCATTATGAAAGAGGTTATGTATCCCCAACGAACCTTCCTGAGATAATAGGGTGTACGATGGGTGAGAGGTCTGTGAAGTCATAAGAGCAAACAACTGATACAAGGATAAGGGTATATCCAAATCCAAAGTAAGTTCCTTCGTAAATAACATTCCTTCATATCCCATATCCTAATATAGTGTGGAACCATTAGGTGATGGTTATATCATGTTCACATGTGTAGAAGGTGCTAGTTTCCAAGTATACCTTGTTCCTTACACTTTTCTTGGTTTGTACAGGAATTATGTGTGCACCTCAATCAAGTGATACCACTTTGCACAAAAAAGATCATATGTGTTTGGTTTGTAAGCATGACTCGAAGGAACTTCAAGGAGTCCAGTTGTTCGTAAGGACCAAGATTATTCACATAAGGTTATTCACATGATGTTGGGAAGAGAACGGATTCAAAGGCATGGATATTGATTTGATATAGATAATGATTGGAAAGAGGTTGGGCACGTCATCGAGGAGAAATAAACTACTATATATATATTATTGTACTCGATGTCTAAGTCCACCTGGGCATGCTATGTACAAAGTATTCGTTCAACTAGGATGCTACTTATTGGGAAGAGAGATAGTTTTGTGGATTGATCTAATTAATTTCTTATGTTGGATCCATAGGAATCGGATTGGAAGTGCATGGGGATGAGTGGACATAGGGAATCCAAAAAGATGAGATAGCACTCAGCTAAGGCTGGGTTGTAGATGTAATTCAAAAGGGGTGTAATGGGTGGAGGCTTAGGACAAATCAAGTGACTATAGGGCTTGGACAACATGGGTGAATATGGATACAATAGAGTGTTTTTCTTTTCTGAATCAAGAATGAAGAGAGGTTGAGCAGTGATCTATAGGGGTAGGGAGTGGATAAAGAAATTAGGGGCATAGGGAGGGTGCATAAGAGCACATATAATGGATAAATAGGTGGAGGTTTCACCCGGCTCTGATAAGAAGATATGACCTAGACACATTGTAGGATCATAGGACGGGCGAATAATTGCAACATAAGTCAATATAAATAGAATATTTTATTAGTAAAATGTAGGCACAGGGATCTCAGAACCAGTGGGAGTTAACACTCAAAATAATAAGTAATATAATGAACGAAATCATAGACATGAAGAGAAATTTTTGTCTTTCTCACACGGAAAAGTCAATAAGCAAGTGGGTAGGCCCAATCCTCTAGGTTAGGATATAAATCCTATTATGGGGGATCTCGTCAACATCATTCCTAATATGAGATGCACAACCACAACTTTCCATCACATGCCAAATCATTCAAGTGGTAGCATAGGCAATGAAATCTCACCGATCTCGTATCGATCCAAAGTAGGCTACACAAAACAAAGGTCAAATGTCATCCCGCCTTTAGGTTGATCAATATTCAAAAAGAGCACTTCAACCAACGTTCCTTACAATTTGATAGACAGAGCCCGAGAGCCTATATCATTTATTTCATTTATAAAGTGTTATAACCTACATCATATATAGGCAAAGACAAAGGCAGGGGTGGAAACAGTTTCCCAAGTAGAAACAGGGGGTGCATAACAACAAGAGGCAGAGTCAATTGCTTACCTTGAACCTATTGATGATCCAGAGCTACCATAAGCAACTTATTCAGTTGATCTAGTAGTTTCTCCACCATCATCTTGCTTAGTATCCTTTCTGCCTAAGAGAGTTGGATTGGTATAAGCCTTCCCAAAACTTCATGTTGGTTTATGAGTGAGGGGATTTAAGATAACCATTCTACTTTGCATCAACGTGTCATCATTAATTGTAAGGGTCCATCCCCATCGTTCAAGTAGCATAGTTAATGTGGGGTTCCTTTCCTTGTTAATGGATCTTGTCTCCTCTTTCCTAACTCTCTTTGACTAAATGAAAGTATAGGCGAGTGAAGCGGTAGTCGTGGGGAACCCGTTTCTCTAAGGCTCTCTAAAGGGGGATCACACATTGGTTTGCTAAAAAACATTAAGTTTTATTACGTATATAAAAATTATTATTTAAGAATTAAGTACTTATTCCTCTCAAAATATGAAATCACTTAGTCATTCGGTTTGTTAAGGCATAAATCCATAAAATTAGGCATATAACGTGTAAACATAGAGATATACCCAATAAACCTTCCTTTTTTTAGTTAGTGTTGATGTGGATGTGAAATGCATATAAACATGAGAAACTTGATTGATCATAATACAACAAGTTGAAGAAGTGAAGCGCCATAATATCGTAAATAAGAAGAATGTCATGTGAAGACTGTGTGAGATAACCAATCGAAACATCACACATAGTGTGACCAACCGAACACATAATGTGACCAAATGCTAGTTGAATCTGATCAAGCATAATATCATATATAATAGTGGAACATGTTAGATCTCCTTCAACTGATGACTTGCTGCCAATCGATGACTTGAATCAATGACTTGTCGCCGATGACTGACTCTCCTGACCGATAAAGTAATTACTAGTTATTATCCATCGATGAACCATTCTATGACCCATTTTCTTGGTTGGCCAGGAAATAAATGCATAATTACATATATAAAGAATGACTGGAATCAATCCATTTTTTCTCGATACAATCTCCCATGCTTTCCATTTAACGAGAATCATCCATCACCATTGTTCACCTCTCACTTGACCTACCACCTGCCCCACTTTGGATAAACTAACATGTCATCAAAGCACTGTACCAAAACCAATAAAATGTGACTATCTTAAACACAAATAATAACCATTGGAATAAATCAATGATATCCCCATCCATATGAGGCTACATATCTCGAAGTATCCCAAACGTCGGCCACATAAGCTTCATTGAATAAGACTTGGGGCCACGTGTCAAAAGTGAGATTGAAATTAGGTAGAACTTCCTTGACTCCATATAAAAGGTGAAAAGGAGTAAAACTAGTGGAAGTCTTAGCCAACGTTCTATAGGCCCACAAAGAAGAGAAAATCTTATTATGCCAATTGATTTTGTGCTTTTTAACCATCTACTGCAACATGGTTTTAAGTATTTTATTGACAACCTCAACTTGGCCATTTCCTTGCAAATAGTAAGGAGATGAATATTGGTTCTCAAAATCCAATGCAAAGCTAGGTGACACCAGACTTCATCTTTGAAATGCGACCCATGGTAAGAAACCAACTATTTAGGGACATCAAAATGAGTAATGATGTGATTGAAAAGGAAGTGAGTTGTAGTAGCCACCCTATTATTAAACGTCGACATGGATTCAACCCACTTAGTGAAGTAATCAATGACCACAATAATGTATTTATGGCCACTGACAAAGGTAGGTTTACACTCCATAAAATTAATTCCCCATTTGCAAAAGGGGCCAGTAGTTATTACGAGGTGTAAAGGAATAGGAGGAGTTCTTGCCTTAGGGGTGTAAAGTTTGAAATTAGTGCAATGATTAACTACTTTAATGCAATTGGTGAAGAGGGAGGGCCAAAAGTAACTAGAACGAATGATCTTTTGGGAAGTTACCGTCCCTGAAATATGGCCACCATAAGTGCCACTATGATAGTCATTTCAAACCCTTTTAGTGGCTTCATGGGAAAGACAACGACACAAAATGCTATCCACCCCTCCGTCTATATAGAACATATCCAAGGAGGAGATAGAAAGGGGTCTAACGACGAATACATCGTCGATCATTGTGAGAGAGGTGAGGTCCAAATTATTGAGTGCATAAATAGAATAATATTTCCTTGTAATAGGGATCTTCGGATGATATGACAAATAGATGTTCATTAGGAAGATCATTATTCAAGGGAGGGTCTGAGGCGCCACTGGGGAGGTTGGAAAGAAATTCGGTGAGGACCAAAGCTTTATTACTCTTGGGAGTAGAAAACTCAAGATCGACCTCTTGGAGAATGATGATCCAATGGGTGAACTTACCATTGATAATTCATCGACTCAAGAGATAGAGAATAGGGGTTGAATTCGTGATCACCTTGGTTTTATGCATGAGAATATATTGGGATAGATTTTGTACGGAAAATATTACAAACAAGGTAAGTTTCTTGTCATAATTGTATGACAGTGAGGGTTCGACAAGGTTATTACTAATGTAGAATATTATGTGTTCAGAACCATTCTCGACCTCCTAAACTAACATGCCAGCAACCACAAAGGGAGAAGTTGAAACATAAAGGATAAAATCCTTATTATAATCCAGGGGGGAAATGAAAAGGGCTGACATGAAGGTCTTCTTCAATGCATTGAATGACTAGTGAGCTTGATCATCCCAGAAAAAGGGTATTTAAGTATGTAAAAGTCATAAAAAACCATGTGCAGTAGTAGCGTAGTCATGAACAAACCGACAAAGGAAATTGGATTTGGATTGTAGACTTTGTAATGGCACAAAGTATTTGGTGGTGGGGGGATTTCATTGATGGCCTAAACCTTAAGAGGATCAATAGTGATACCTGATTGGGAAATGATGAATCCCAACAAGAAACTGATCGTCACGTATAAGATAGACTTGAGGGGGTTCAAGAAAATATGTATTTACAACATTGAAGGAATATAGTATGAAGGTCTTCGAGGTGATCAACCCATTTCTTTGAGCGAGCAGTGAGATCATCAAGGTAGGAAAAGATGATCCTAATCAAGTCATGAAAGAAATATTACATGGCATGATGGAAAGTGGCTCCAACATTCTTCAAACCAAAGAAAATCAGCGGGTATGAAAATTTCCCCCAAGGGGTGGTAAAGGTGGTCTTATACTAGTCCTCTAAACGAATATGAATTTGATTATAGCTTGAGAAACCATCCATAAAGGATAGAAACGCATGGCCAACACAAGCATCAATAATCTGGTTGATGAAAGGTGTCAAATATTTTTCTTTGGGATAGGCCCAATTTAGATCATGAAAATCAGTACAGGCACAAATAGTGTCTTATTTCTTGTTAACAGGGATGGGATTAGAGACCCGGGTGGTATAGGAAATTGGGTAAATGAACTCATCTTGGAAACTCTTGTTAATTTTCACCTTAATGTCTAGGGATTTTGTAGGATGGATAGGTCGTTGTTTCTACTGGACATGATTTACATCATGCCAAGTATCAATATGGTGTTCGACAATGGTAGGATCTAGTCTAGGAATTTCTGAATATGACCACGCAAAGACATCATGAAACTCCTAGAAAATAGATTTATATGTGGCCACCTCTTCAAGGGAACAAGAAGCACCAAGAAGTATGTTCTTGGATATGCTGGGGGTGACGAAAATATCTACCTTAATGGTGGGTGAAATATTTTCCATATGATATTCTTCAAAGGTATCAAATGTGGAAATAGGATTGTTGAACCAATCGACATGTCCTGGGGGTATAAAATCCTTGGTTTCGATGGAAAACTGGTTGGAGGGATTCTAAGGAGAAAATGCATCATGAGGTGAAAAGTAGGAACGATGATGCATATCATCCCATGGGTAGTCAAGAGCATTGTGGGATTCTATAATCTCTTCATCATAATGAAAAACTAAAGAAATAGAGCCCATGGAACGGGTAGTAACCGTGGAGAAAGGTGAAGAGGAAACAATAGACATGTTAGTCCCTCAATCAATACCAGAGGTGTACGAAGTGTGACTCACATAGGAAACACCCACTGACATGGAACAGGTAGAGGAGGGTTCCACCCATGAATGGGACATGGGAATAGGAGTACTAGAGGGTACATATGAACACCTAAGGACAATGAAGAGTCATCAACAGACAAGGAACCCCCCAAGGTAGATATAAAACACACATCGATACAAAATCTTACGCAACTTGGGGAGGAGGAAGGACTTATTCAATGACATGAATAGTGTCCTACAGACTACCTAAATACTTCCCCTACTCCATGTGAGCATATATACCATAAAAAAGAGCATGGTTGGTGTCATAAACAACAATGGTTATAGGAGACTTAGGTGCGGTGTTGGCACGTGCTTTGTCAACAGCTTGGAAGAATTGATCATGACGAGAAAGCACTGTAACTTCAATCTCCTGACTCAGAGGAGGTTCCAATGTAAAAGAAATAGCTAACTGGTGGAGAGCTTGCAAGGCATCTTGGAACCAAGGGAGATTTAGATAGTGATGAGAATAATGGCCATAAACATTGCATAAGGAATAAGGGTGATTTGTACACAATGTCTTATTTTTGTTTTTTTCCGCATCAGGAAGGGTTACTTTGTTTGTAGGGGGAAGAGTATTAAGAAAGTCTTCCCAATCGAGAGCATAAAGTTATTGAATCTCTGGGAGAAAAGGGAAATTATTGGTGGCATGGTTAGTGATTTTGCACAGAGAACATAGAGGTATGACTCAAGTAGGTGTAGTGTTCGGGGTGGTCGAAATGAACAAAATCGATCTCTCAAAATTGCATAATTACATATATAATTCATAACTGTAACAAGTTTCTCTAAAGACCAGAGGGAGGGCTTAGTTTCTTTGGTATCGGAGTGCACCCGTTAAGGAGGGTTATGGAAGTGTAATAGAATGCACCAGACTACTCCTCATATGGTTGGTTCACAAAGCATATGTCTTATCGAATGATGGAGTCTACCCATTATCTGACGTAGAGAGACTTGAGGGACCATAGCATGCCAGAAACAGGGAGTTGGGTTAGAACTATACCTATAATATCCCCAAGGATGAGACCTATTGTAATCATGTTTATGAATTGTAAATCATGTTTTGTAGGCCAGTGAGACGAGTATTGATAAGCTGGTGGGATTATGTGTTTATTAGGCTAGAGAGCCTAAGTGTTAAGGCCATTAGCCTGATTTTGTATATGTAATTATGCAGATCATTAATATAATATATAAACATCGTTGCGTGGAGACTAAACTTGAAGAAAGAGTGATGGGAGACTAATCTTCCATAAGTTGGGTAAGGGAAAGGAGGTTGAAAAGTAGGAAGAGGGGCTAATCTTGAGGTCTTAAGTCCTTGAATAATAATTTATTATTATTCCAAAGTGGTGTGAAAGGTATTTTTTTTATCCTAAGTTCCTAGAAAAGGGAACACATACTTGATGGAGTGCATGCATCTTCATGGGTGACATTTGTCGGCCCAGGCACATGCAATTTAACCCAAGAATTGAGTCGTGATGGGGGTTCGTCCTCCATTCATGCGTCTGCTTTCTGAACCATTTGAGTCTCCATCTGATCTCAAACACTCACACACCTCTGGAATCAGTAATCCGTGATTGAAACCGCGTTGGTGTTCACTTACCATTTTCCATCCTTCGTGAATTTAGTGGAGTCTCCGTGAGTGCCTAGGCATATGCTCACGCATTCCTAAAAACCAGAATCCTGAAATCGACTGGTGTATTCTCATGAATCTTGTGGCCTTTGTAATTGACCTTTTCATACCTCATGCAACTCTAAAACCTGAAACCGTGAGGTCATTCTGTGATGTTTTCCTGAGAAGCTGACACATACTCAGTCTGTACCCATTTTATCTCTACGTTGGGCCTCTCCATAACAATGCACATCTGAGAAACTAGTCAGCAGGGAAAGGTCGATCTGTGTGTCTTGTGAACCAAGTTTATCCACATTGCAAATCTGAGTTCGTGCTTAACTATTTGGGTGGATGTCATCTGTGAAACCTGATCATACCGTAATTGTCTATGTTGTGTGTGTCTTAACTGTGGGTTGTTGTAGCTACGCAGTCCCTTGGCTGAGTGTGATTTGCTACCATCATCCATTCCTTGCTGAGTCTTACTATTGTCATCCTTGTGTTGGAATGGAGCTAAAGAAGCAGGTTGTCAAGCCTGTGTGCAACACTCTCTCCAGGTGAGAGAGGTGGTTGTGGTTGAAGAAGCAGGTTTTCAGGACTGTGAGTGACTCTGTCCAAGTGAGAGAGTGTGTGGAGGAAGTGAGAAATCATGGAAGGGGTCATGTAGCTACCACAGAGCTCAGAGAATTCTGGTCCAGTCTGTTGTTGAAGCCCAAGGCAAGGGAGGTTTAGTAGCCAAAGGACTATCCGTCTGGAAGTGAAGGTGTATACTCCTGGGGTGGGACATGCATGTGGGGAATGAGAGTCTTTGATCAATGGGAATAAGTGGCTCCTGTGAGAGAATCCATCCTCATAAAGTGTGTGTCTTCCTGTTGACCTTGCCTAGTATAGGATTCTCTTGCACGGTGGAGCTTAGTCCTGACTCAAGGGTGACCTACTGTTGAGAGTGATGGGCAGCATGGTCTAAGGCTGGGAGGTTCATGGAAGGTGGGCATGCATTTGGTGGTGTTAGGCCAGTTTAAAAGATAAGTATTAATTTTGTACTTAATTTATATATGATGCATGTCTGTGTCATGAAATTTTGTCATGTATTCTATTGCAAGTTTGAATTGTTGTTAATTTTGTTTAAGTCTGTATGATAGCAGTAAATCCATGTTAAAGATGTTAATTTGATTTAATGCATATTATTTATAAGTATGTATGTTATTTTTCTGCATAGTAGCGTTACCTAGCAATGGGGTTGATGGTTGGGGACATTACAATATGGTATCATAGATTTAAAGACTAAGTTAAGGTTGTGTTGGTAGCATTGCCTGACTTGTTGGTGGTTGGGGATGTTACAATATTGTATCAAAGCCCAAGGTTTCAACGTTGATCCTGGATGGGCCAGATAAGTGGTCTTTGGACCCAAGGTTTCGAGTGGAAATGGTGTTCGGAGGGAACCAATTTTGAACCTTAGAATGTTTTTGAGTGCCAAGGGGTTACTTGGTTGTGTTACGAAGCTCAGGAGGAGTAGTGGTAGAATAAAATTGTTGTCATCATGGTATTTGATGAAAGAGAGGGAGATATATAAACACTTGGGGTGTTGGACCCATAGGATCCATTTGGGAAAAAAGAGAGTCCTTTACAACCGTCGGATCCAGAGAAGGTGTAGGAAGGTTATCATGGAATCCTTTCAGAGTTCGATAGTCGGGAGAAGTGGAATGCACTGAGGCATAAACTTCCAAAGGTGATTTACATCGTAGATCGAATGAAAATAGCCTGATCATTAGATCTGTGTCCAGGAAATCAAAGGAAATCACTTCGAAGGATTTATAGTGTGGAGTGTGACAAACTCTAGAAGTCCCGAAGTAGATCGCAATTGTCTGTTGTGAAGGACACGCATCAAGAGATCATGTACTTCGAGTGGAATTACTTCGTGAGGAGGCGAGTGTTGTGAGTTTGAAACTCTCGAAGCTCGAAGTTTCAAGTCACTCATAGACATTGATCGTAAAGAAGGACACGTGTCGGTAGATCGTGGACTCCAGGGGAAAGTGCTCTGGGAAAAAACGAGCATAGAGGAGTTGAAACTCCCAAAGTCCTAAGACATAAAGTGGTCAATCATGATGATGTCACCTAGAGGTGATGTGGACACATAGGTTGTGTGCCACGTGTCAGTGGGTTTAGAACCCGTGGAATTTTGAGATGGAATTTGGAACGTGACGAGTGTCACCCATCTGAATGGGCCACGTATCAGTCACTAGTATGCTGCCATGTGGCATCCTGTATGAGCAGGGTTAGTGGGGCCTGAGGTTACATAACGTAGTTAAAGGTCGGAGGACCCACTATGGCGTTGATCATGATACATCAAGATCAATGGCCAGAAGGTATTGTGGGGACCCAAGTTGCATGAAAGCTAATTATCCAAGGAGGTCCCACAATCCAAACCGCGGTTTCACTGAGGGGTTACATGTTAGTGTTAGAATAATTACGAGATGAAAGGAGGGTTACTCTAAACCACCGTTGCATGCCCCCAAAATTGGGAAAATGTTAAGTGACATAACATAATAACGTCACCTAAGGTGACGTGGGAGTGTTCAAAGATTAATGGTTTGGGGTGTGCGGATGTGAAATCTTTCGAAGTCCCGAAGTCCTGGAACTAGAACACCTGAGGTTCCACAAAGAGTGTCAAGCATTGTATGTTGGGTAGACGTGCACTGTTGATCTACCCTACTGCGTGATTTAGGTAACTTGGAACTCCAATTGACTATTGTGTTGTGCTTTGAAAATTTTCGAGGCGGAAGGCCCGAGTACGCGCTTATTGATCTAGCGCTTGGTCACGACCCATGGTCGCGTGGGTTGGGAACTGAGAGAAAGGGGCTAGTGCCCGAAAAATTAGCAGAGAAGAGCTCTAAAAGAAGAAATCTGTGGAGATTCTTGATTGAACGAGAATCACAGAGAATGAAAACTGAACGTTTTCTTGAATCAGATTTGTTTATGAATGTTGTGGGATTTGTTAAGGAATAATGGCCTGACAGATTCCGTTTGTCTGGATGTTGTGTTTTCAGAAGTTCAATGAGTGCCATAACTGAATGGAATTGCCACTGAGTGCAAAAGAAATGGAAGAAGAATGGACTGCTTCCAGTTCCGAGGATGAAGCAAAAGGAATAGATGTTCATTTGGGAGTTGAAGGATCGAACTCCAATGGGCATGGAGAAGAGATAGAAAAGGAAGGGCATATGATGAAAATCATAGAAAGATTGCAAAAAGATGCCCAAACTCACCAAAAAGATAGCAGAACGCTCATTAAAGCTAAGGAACAATAGGGAGAGTTCAACTTAATGTTAATGAGGAGTCTGGAGAGAATAGAAAAGAAGTTGGACAAGGAAAGAGACTCGAGAAAAACAGGGAGTCACCGGACTCCTAAGAAGAAATGAATATTGAGAAGCATTAGTAGGCATCATCGTCACTCCCCAAAACACTCCCATAAGGAGGCACATGGAATTTCAAGCCCATCTCCTACCAGAAATCATAGAAGATCTAGAGTGGATGAACTAAAGGGAGAAATGAACAAGATTAATCCTCCTACATTTGATGGAGAACATAAGAAGGAGGAATATATCGAAACATGGTTGCTTGACATGAGGAAATATTTCCAACTGCAGAATTATTCCTCTCAACTAAATGGAAAATCATCCATGTGGTGGGATCAACTTGTGCAGTTGCAACACATTAGAGAGAAAGATATCACTTGGAAAGAATTCAATAGTTATTTTGAGAAGAAATACTTAACTAAAATATACTATGACAGAAAGATGAAAGAGTTCTTTGAACTCAAGCTGGGTAGCATGACCATTGATGAATACGAGTGAAGATTTTTGGATTTACTGAAGTATGTTCCTTTCATCAAAGATGAGACTGTCAATATTCAAAGGTATCTGAGTGGACTGCCACCTTCCATTGGGGACAAGATTCAATATGATGACCCAAAAACTATGGAAGAAACGATAAGGAGGGTGAAATGCTTATATGAGCATCAAAAAGAGAAGCCTACTTTTTGAAAGGCTTGGGAAGACAAGAAGAAATTGAAGATGGATCAGAGGAAGAAGGGAACTAAGCCACCCTTTTTCAGGAACAATCCTCAGGGACAACCATATTTTAGAGAGCCTGGGAAGGATGAAGTGGGTGGGAAGATGTCAAGACAACCACCTATGAAATGTTGGGGCTGTAAAGGAAACCATAGGTACAGAGATAGCCCCCACGGGAATGATAAAGTGCGAGAGGTCCACAATGTTCAGCAGGATAAAACATTGGAGGACATGGGAAGTAGAATCCCAAGGATATATGCAGCCCTAGACAACAAGCAAGAAGAATATCAACCGCACATGATTGAAGTGGAAGGTATGATTAACAACCAACCATTTACTATTTTAATTGATTCAAGGGCTAGCCATAGTTATGTAGATCCTAGAGTGGTGGAAAGTTTTCAATTGTCGAGAAGAAAACATGAAAAGTCTTGGTTAGTGCAGTTGTCTATAGGAACCAAGAGGAAAGTCACTGAGTTAGTTAAGTCTTGTCCTGTGGACATGAATGGACTGAGCACAAATGATGAATTGAACATTCGGCCTTTAGGTTCTTATGACTGCTTAATCGGGATGGATTGGTTTGACCAACACCATACCATCCTAGACTATCTTAACAAGGAATTCACTTTCCTGGATGAGGAGGGGAATCAAAGAATAGTCCAAGGAATTCCCAGAGTTGTTGCTATCATAGAAATCTCAGCAATGCAGTTGAAGAAGTGCTATAGAAAAGGTTGTCATTTATTTACATCCCATGTGGAGGAAGCATCTGAGGATGAGGTCTAAAAAATTGAATACCATGTAGTATTAAAATATTTTGAGGATGTATTCTAGGAGGTACCAGGATTACCCCTGAAGAGAGATATTGATTTCTCTGTAAATTTGATGCCTGGAGAAACTCCAGTGTTGAAAGCTCATTACAGAATGAGTACGTTGTATCTGAAAGAACTGCAATTGTAGCTTGAAGAACTTCTGAAGAAGGGGTATATACACCCAAGTGTGTCACCTTGGGGTTCCCCGATATTGTTCATGAAGAAGAAGGATGGGATGTTGACATTGTCTATCAATTTCAGACAATTGAACAAATTAACTGTAAAGAACAAATATCATCTGTCGAGGATTGATGACCTCTTCGATCAGTTGAAGGATGTGAAGATATTTTTGAAGATAGATACCAGGTCAGGATATCACCAGGTAAGGATAAAGGATGAAGACATCAACAAGATTTCCTTTAGAACAAGGTATGGTCATTACGAGTTCACAGTGGTGACATTTGGCCCGTCAGACACACCCGTTATTTTTATGTGCCTAATGAATGGTGTATTCAGGAACTATCTAGACAAGTTTGTCATAGTGTTCCTGGATGACATTCTGGTGTATTCCAATTCAAAGGAAGAACATGAACAACATATTAGGATGGTGTTGCAAGTGGTAAGAGAGAACTAGTTGTATGCCAACTTGAGAAAATGCTTGTTTTATAAAAAATAGATCCATTACTTGGGGCATCTTATTTCAGAGGATGGGATAGTTGTATATCCTAAGAAGATTGAGGCCATCAGAGAATGGTCAGTGCCAAAGAACATGACGAAATTTAGATCCTTTATGGTTCTAGCTAGTTATTACATAAGGTTTATTGCAGGGTTCTTGAGGATAGCTTACCCTATCACTTCCTTGTAGAGGAAAGAGAAGAAATTTTAGTGGACAGAAGATTGTGAGAGAAGCTTCCATCGATTGAAGCAATTGTTATCCAGTGCTCCAATCCTAAGGATTGAAAATCCAAATGAATAATTTGTAGTGTGTATAGATGCATGCAAAGAAGGACTGGGAGGAGTTCTCAGTCAGAATGGATTCGTAATCTGTTATGAATCCAAAAAGTTGAAAGAGCACGAAAGGAAATATGAAACTCATGATTTGGAGTTGGAAGCCATAGTACACGCTCTAAAGAAATGGAGCCATTGTCTCATGGGAAGGAGGTTTGAACTGAGGACAAACCATAACGGTCTGAAGTATTTGTTTGATTAGCCAACCTTGAATGTTAGGTAGAGTAGGTGGTTGGAGTTTCTCTGTGAGTACGATTTTAATATAAATCATATCAAAGGGAAGGAAAACAAAGTGGTTGATGCACTCAGCAGGAGAGTGCATGAATTATATGCTACAACCATTAGCATGTACCGAAATGATATTAAAAGTAGAAGTTTGGAGGTTGCAAATACAGATTTGTAGTACAGGTATTGGGTAGAAAAGATACAACAAGGTAAGATGCCATAGAAAGTAGAGAATATTGGAAAATGATGGAACACTTATGTACAAGAACAGACCTTATGTACCTAATGTATAGGACTTGAAACTTATGATTTTGAATGAAATGCAATGTGCCTTATGTTGGGCACCTTGGATATCAGAAAACTGTGGAAACAATCAAGAGCCATTACTTTTGGCTAGGTATGAAGAAAGAGATTGTTGAATACATCACCAAATGTATGGAGTGTCGGAAGGTTAAAGATGAGTATAGGCACCCAACAGGGTTGCTGCAACCTTTACCCATTCCTAAGTGGAAGTGGGAAGTGGTGACAATGGATTTCATCACAGGATTGCCCAGAACCGGCAAGAAGTATGATGCAATCATGGTGGTGGTGGAAAATCTTATGAAAACTGCCAATTTTATTCCATTAAAGACTACTCACAAGGCAGTGGATGTTGCGGACATCTTTATGAAGGAAGTGGCACGATTGCACGAAATTTCCAAGATGATTGTGTTTGACAGAGACCCAAAATTTACCTCAAATTTCAGGAAAGGGGTATTCAAGGGGTTCAGAACAAATCTGAACTTTAGCAAAGCCTATCATCCTCAGTCAGATGGGCAGACAGAGCGGGTGAATCGAGTGATAGAAGAAATATTGAGGATGTAGGTGATGGACAAACCATCAAAATGGGAAGACTACCTACACTTGGTAGAATTCACCTACAACAATGGGTATCAAGCATCGTTGAAGATGAGCCCATTTGAAGCACTTTATGGTGGAAAGTGAAATACTCCAGTAAGTTGGGATGAAATAGTTGATAGAGCAGTGGTTAGGCCAGAGTTGCTCAAGGAAATGGAAGAACAAATGCTAAAAATTAAGCATAATTTGAAAGTTGCCCAATATGCTGATAAAAATAGAACCCATAGATAGTTTAAAGTGGACGATCATGTTTTCCTAAAAGAGAAATCCAATAGAAGTTCCCTGAAGTTGGGAAACTGTGTCAAGTTGGCAGCTAGATTTTGTGGGCCATTTGAAATTCTGGAAAGGATTGCACCAGTTTCATATATGCTTGCATTACCTGCATCCATGACTATACATAATGTGTTTCATGTTTCATTTATTAAGAAATATGTACCTGATGCTAATCATGTAATTGATTGGAATGTGATTCAGGTGGAGAAAGAAGGTGTCCTGAAAGTGCATCATGTGCACATATTGGACCGGAAAACAAAACATCTTTGGAATCAAGCCATAGGGATTGTCAAAGTCCATTGAACCTGGCATGGTCTTGAGGACCCAACATGGGAGCATGAGGATGTTATGCAGGCAGAATACCCGGATCTTTTTGAATATTTTGAAAATCTTACCGATGTTGTGTAAAAGTTGCACTGAGGACTATGCAAAAATAAGGGGAGGGGATTATAATATCCCCAGGGATGAGACATGTTGTAATCAAGTTTATGAATTTTAAATCATGTTTATGAATTGTAAATCATGTTTTGTAGGATGGTGAGCCGAGTATTAATAAGTTGGTGGGATTATGTGTTTATTAGGCCGGAGAGCCTAAGTGTTAAGGCCAGGAGCTTGATTTTGTATATGTAATTATGAATATCATTAATATAATATATAAAAATCACTGTGTGAAGGCCGACCACGAAGAAAGAGTGATGGGGGACTAAGCTTCCACAAGGTGGGTAAGGGAAAGGGGATTGAAAGGTAGGAAGAGGGGCTAATCTTGAGGGCTTAAGTACTTGAATAATAATTTATTATTATTCCAAAGTGGTGTGAAAGGTATATTTTTATCCTAAGTTCCTAGAAAAGGGAAGGCATACTTGATGGAGTGCATGCAGCTTCATGGGAGACATGTGTTGGCCCAGTCACATGCAATTTAACCCAAGAATTGAGCCATGATGGGGGTTCATCCTCCATTCTTGTGTCCATTGTCTGAACCATTTGATTTTGCATATGATCTTTGCCACTCACGCACCTCTGGATTCAATAATTCATGAGTCAAACCGCGCTGGTGTTCACTTACCAT
The DNA here is from genome assembly GCA_009831015.1 of Picea engelmannii. Taxonomy (NCBI): domain Eukaryota; kingdom Viridiplantae; phylum Streptophyta; class Pinopsida; order Pinales; family Pinaceae; genus Picea; species Picea engelmannii. The sequence continues at coordinate 179,947 of ML803573.1, read as the reverse complement.
TTTCCATCCTTCGTCAATTGAGTGGAGTCTCCACGAGTGCCTAGGCATACGTTCATGCATTCATGAAAACTAGAACCATGAAACTGATTGGTGTATTCCCATGAATCTCGTGGCCTATGTAATCGACCTTTGCATACCTCATGCAGCTCTGAAACCCGAAATCATGAGGTCATTCTGTGATGTTTTCCTGAGAAGATGACACATCCTCGGTATGTACCTATTTTATCTCTATGTTGGACCTCTGCATAACAATGCACATCTGAGAACCCATTCGGGAGGGAAAGGCCGACCTGTGTGTCCTGTGAACTAGGTTTATCCACACTGCAAATCTGAGTTCATGCTTAACTGTTTGGGTGGTTGTCGTTTGTGAAACCTGAGCATACTGTAATTGTCTATGTCATGTGTGTTTTAATTGTGGGGTATTGTGGCCACATAGTCCCTTGGTTGAGTGTGATTGGCTACCATCATTTATTCCTTGTTGATTCTTATTGTTTTCCTCCTTGTGCTGGAATGGAGCTGAAGAAGCAGGTTGTCAGGCATGTGTGCAACACTCTCTCCAGGTGAGAGAGGTGGTTTTGGTTGAATAAGTAGGTTTTCAGGTCTGTGAGAAACTCTCTACAGGTGAGAGAGTGTGCGGAGGAAGTGAGAACTCATGGAAGGGGTCCTATAGCTACCACAAAGCTCAGAGAATTCTGGTCTGGTCTGTTGCTGAAGCCCAAGGCAAGGGAGGTTTAGCAACCAAAGGACTATCTGAGTGACAGTGAAGGTGTATACTCCTGTGGTGGGATAGGCATGTGGGGAATGAGAGTTTGTGAGCAGTGGGCATAAGTGGCTCCTGTGAGAGAATCCATCATCATAAACTGTGTGTCTTCCTATTGACCTTGCCTAGTCTAGGATTCCCTTGCCTGATGGAGCTTAGTCCCAGCTCGACAGTGACCTACTGCCGAGAGTGATGAGCAATGCGATCTAAGGATGGGAGGTTCGTGGAAGGTCGACACGTAGTTGGTGGTGTTAGTCCAATTTAAAAGATAAGTATTAATTTTGTACTTAATTTATATGTGATGCATGTCTGTGTCATAAAATGTTATCATGTTTTCCATTGCAAGTTTGAATTGTTGTTAATTCAACTTAAGTCTATATGACAATAGTAAATCCATGTTAAATATGTTAATTTGATTTAATGCATATTCTTTATAAGTATGTATGTTATTGTTACACATAGTAGCATTACCCGACAATGGGGTTGATGGCTGGGGACGTTACAATATGGTATCATATCTTTAAAGGCTAAGTTAAGTTTGTGTTGGAAGCATTTCCCGACTTGTTGGTGGCTGGGGATGTTATAATACCCCTATTGGAATCAACGCTCCCCCAACGAAGGAGCCTATGGTTCCATCCTTGTTGTTGGAGGTACACATCCCTCTATTTGGTGTGGGTGGGTGAAACTATTCCTCAAGCGAGGCAGTCGATAAGTCACCGAAAGGTTCATTTGAATAATGAAATGGGTAACAAAAATCATTCTCAAGTGTCCCACAATGGACCTAGAATTGTCACATCAGATTCAAAGGCATGGAAGATCCGCAGGAGCATCTAGTGTACTACGAGCAAAGGTGGATAATGAAAAATATCCCATGGATTCAATGGGCTCATAGGTTTATACACACCCTGGATGTTGTACAATGCAGTTGGTATGTGAAACAGGAGCTAAGGAAGCAAACGATAACCTCGGAGATGATAAGAACATAGGTCACTATAACCTTTCATTTTAGCGCAAATGATCCTAACTTGGAAAGAATTCTTCACAGGATGAAGCACTTTATTTTCATGCACAAGCCAATAAATCTCACATAGGGACCTGTGTGTGCATACCACAAGAAGTTGGCGTAGCTCAACCAGACTATCTACCGCTGAAAGGTTGAAAACACAAAAACTGAGGAAGACGGAGAACCGCGCAAGTTGCATATCAGAGAAACCACGGGAGCCCACACAGTGAAGGATGAGCCCTCTAAGAATGTTGTGCCACAATTCTTGGAGCCACTGATAACAAAGAAATATAATAGAGGGACAGAAGTTGAGCCGAAGATGGCTATCATAGGTGATTACTGGGATCAGGAATCGTTTATTCAGGTAGTTGATCTACTCAAATAATATCAGGACATGTTTCCACGAAGCTTCCAAGATATTAATGGAATAGCAGGATCACTGGGATAAATGAAAATTGAGTTCAAGGAAGGGGCTAAGCCATTCAGGAAAAGACCCTATAAACTAAATACAAAATATAAGGAGAAAGTGTAGAAGGAATTGGACAGGATGCTAGACGTGGGGATCATCTTCCTGGTAGAGGAATCTGAATTGATCAGTCCTATGGTGGTTCAGGATAAGAACTATGGAGACATATTGATTTGTGTGGATTTGAAAAAATGAAATGCAACGTGTGTGCATGATCCCTTTCCCACTCCTTGCTTTCAAGGATGAGGTATTGGATAATGTGGGAGGGAGAGAAGCATACTCCTTTACCGACGGCTTCTCAAGATATCATTAGGTATGTATTGCTAAGGAGGACCGTAAGAAAACAATATTTCCGACCGAATGGGGTCTTTTTCATATATTGTTATTCCATTTGGGTTTAAGAACGCACCCGTGATGTTTTACAGAATTTTCGTTGCAACATTTAAGGAATTCATGCATAAGTTTTTAGAGGTCTACTTAGATGACTAGACGGTGTTCAGTTTCTTGAAGAATCATTTGCAAGTTTTAAGATTTATGTTGGATAGATGCAGACAACTGCAAACTTCATTGAATTTGAATAAATTCTTGTTTTTTACACCATTTCGAATTATGTTGGGACACATTATATGCAAGGAAGGACTTCTCGTTTATCCCACAAAGATAGCAGTGATTGTGAATTTACCGGCCCCAACATCAGTTAAGGAGTTGCGCGCCCGACCCTTCCTGCCTCTTTCTTTCATCAATAGATGTGGATATAATCACGTAGAATAAGACTATTTGGTTGAGGGTTTCGCCTCTCGCGTCAACCTAGAAACCAACATAATGGAAACTAAGGCTGCGGAAAAACCTATGGATGACGCAGTCGGACCCGATAAGTAACCATTGTTGATAGCCTCGAATGGACTTCCTTGATCAAACCGGTAGTCTGTCTATGTTCTCTTCTTTGTGTGCTTGAATCTCTTTGTTATGTTGGTCTGCCTTTGGTCGCATGTTCCCAGGGGAGTGGAGAGTTGCCTGCTAACCGGGGTGTCGTCTCGTTCTGTGTCTTTCTTTTCCACCTACGTTCAGCTTGATGGGTTGGTCGTCGTAAGGTTTGTCACGCCGTAGTCTTTTTGGTTTTCAGGGAATATGATCAGGTCTC
>ML803573.1:163879-175746 GCA_009831015.1 Picea engelmannii | reverse complement strand
TGTCGAGGTCTGATTTTAATGATTCTGATGGTTCCCTTTATTCCTGTTGGGTTGATCATCATTTGGGATTCACTCATTTGGTAGAATAGACTGGGAAATGAAGTATGGGGGTTGGGTGGGCTGTATAAAAATATATAAAAGGACCTTATCCAATTTGTATTTAAAAAGGATTGTTTAAGTAATTCAATCACTGAGGTACGTTAAGTGAAGAACCCTAACTTTACATTCATGAAACACTTCGTTTCTAGAATTGATTCTATTTTGATAAACAAATATGATCTAAGTTTCACTAGTACATTTGGTTCAAATTTCGACGACGTGTTTGATGCAATTGCCAATTTAGATTGTTTGTAGAACGACAAACAAGGGACCCCCTCAAACGTTGTTTCACATGATGTCGCTTTTCCGACGACATAGATTTTTTCTTTATTTCAACGTTTCATACAGACACGTGTCATCTTGGATTTGACTGTCCAAACCCCATATAATTTTCGTAATACCAATGTCTTGGAGGTGGCAAGAGAGACATCTTGGAGGTGGCACGAGAGACGTGTTGGAGGTGGAAAAAGAGACATCTTGGAGGTGGCAAGAGAGACTTCTTAGAGGTGGAAAGAGTAACGTCTTGGAGGTGGAAAGAGCGACGTCTTGGAGGTGTCAAGAGAGACATTAAGAGGTATCAGCTCCGACGTGGTTTCTATGGGAGCGACACTCTTAGAGGTGGAAAGAGTGACATCTTGGAGGTGGCAAGACCGACGTCTTGGAGGTGCAAAGAGAGATGTCTTGTATGTGTCAAGAGATACGTCTTGGACATGGAAAGAGCGATGTTAAGAGGTATCAACTCCGACGTGGTTTTTATGGGAGTGACACTCCAAGACGTCGCAATAGCGACTATGTTGTAGGCATTTAAACAAAAATACAATACCAATACTAAGAGGGAAAAGTACATTAACCTTTTCTAAGATGTTATCCATATAAATATTTAAATATATATCATCGGTCTTAGGAAAGGTTGGTTGAGGAGGAGGACTAACTTCCATTGGTAAAGCGGGTCTTGTCTAATGAAGTTTAGGATCACTAGGATATATCTCGCGTGTGTTATCACATGAATTCCCAATTGTTGAGATAAAGTATGAAAGCTCAAGTGCAATCATGCGTAACTTAGAGGGAAGGCCCATGTCACCTCACCAACCCTCTTTCACTTCACCAGAATGGCATAGGCCATTTAGGGATATTCTTCATGTCAACTTGTTTGCGCATTTAGAGGCATGTGTCACATAGTTTGATGGATGACCTCCTAGTTTGATCGATGTTGGATATTGACGAGAAAACATGCTTCCTAAACAAGAACTCGATGGCTAAGATTTTTGTGGAAATGAACTTGGGAGATGGATTTTCTTAAAGGAATTGATATCTTCAAATTGACATTATGAACACCAAATCCACTAGGTAAAACAATTTTCTTGGAGAATGAAAACAACAGATTCAATGGAGGATTTACTTTAGGGTAAGCACATTTTCTTGTCTGTGTTAAGAAAACACTTTAGTGCCACCCTTCTACTTGGAACTATCACTATTTAAAGAAAATAAATGTATATTTTCCATAATGTTTTCTTATTACACCCATAATAATTTGAGAGAATTGTTCCAAACATTCGATGATGTGTGCATTAGTAAGATATGGCACCTCATTTTAGCTTGGGTCAAGCTAAAAATGATTTGATTTGAGAAGGCTTAATGAAAATTTCAGTCAATGAATCAACTTACATCAATGTCTTATTTGAGGCTATCTTAGGCTCCTTTTTTAGAGGACGTATTTGTGCTTTTGGAGGGTTAATGGAGGACTAGTACATTAATCCATATACTTCTCCAGGATTAATGGATTTATCTTTGATCCATAGACAAATACTAATCTCTTTTTCCTTGTATCTTTAGGCATTTATGGCCCTACTTTATTCATTATATACCCATGAAAAGAAGGAACGTAGTTGAACATGTCCCACATGGGATTTAGGATACCATATGAAACAATGAAGCATTAAATAGTTGTGTAAATAAAATTCAAACGTCAAATTCCTTTCCTTCTCATTACACTAACAATAAATCTCAATAAAATATCTCTAATTGTCCAATTGGAAGTGTAGGTACTTGTCAATCTTACTCGACTTAAACATGTTCCAATGCTCTCTCAGATACATGGTGTAAGTCCTTGTTGGGGGTCTATAATATAGCATCTTCTCCATAACTTTATCTACTATAGTGATATATCTCTCTAAAATGACATTTTTTTTTCAAAGTTGCACTTACTCCCTCCATCTTTGTTATTAGGGTTAAGCTCTTATTTTCTAGTTGTTGAATGGTATCCATGTGTTGCATTTTGAGAAATTGAGACTTAAGTTGTTGGTCGAAAATAATTTTTTCATGCCACAGTAAAGAAATTTGTGTACCTCTACTTTCTACTTACCTCCTTGACTTTGCACTAGTTATCCATCCAAGGACCTCTTCCCTTGCTTCCTCAAACTAGTATGGGAGGTCTTGTACATTAGTATCATCACTTCCTATGTTAGATGCTTCTTGGGTTTCTTCCATGCCCATTGCAGTACTGAAAGGAGGGATTTATTATATTCTATATGTGGTCAGTGCTTTCTCTATGGTCATTTTTATGGTCAATGCTTGATCTATCCATCATTTTCTACTTCTTTATTGACTCCTCCATGTGGTCTACTTCATCATTTCTAATAGATTCAATTTGAAAAGATGAAAAATACTCATCACTTTTTGTTAAGAATCCATCCCATGAAATATGATGTGGTTTCTTGACTAAAGTATCACATATGAGTAACTTCACAAGCCCAAAGTATCACATATGCGTAAATTTGAACCTAATGGTAGAGTAATCTATATTTGATTATGTTGTTGGTAAGAAACAAAATGACTAATTTTGTTTATGAGGAAGAGGACTGGAAATATTTTCTATGAAATTCCAATTATATGCAATAAAATAAAATATGAGCTCATCTTAGACAATATCATCCCACCATGGGTGAAATCTACGGCGTGCTAGCTCTTCCTCCTCGTTATCATGAGTGTACTTGGTGTCACCGCCTCGTCAAAGAATACCAAGCGAATTTGGTGTCCTGAGGTCTTCCATCCCCAAGATCATTGCATGATCATCCAACGAAGCAACCAACATATCCATGTTTCCAAACCACTCCCCCACTCTTAATGGTGTAAAACGACCTATCCCTATCACTAGAATCAATGTCAAGTTCACTACTTTTCATGTCCTCGTGCTTCTCTTAGGTCCGCGATGAAGTGACTTTGCGGCTTGTTTTCTCAATAAATTATGGGTTGCACCAGTGTCAAGCAAGGTGGCCATCTTTAACCCACTTACTATTCCACTCATAAAGAAAAGTCCCTCAACATATTCACTTTGTGAATATTATCCTCATATCTTTGTCTCCAAATCTTGCATGCATTCCACCAACATTTCCACGACCCATGCCATTTCTTATGTTGGATTTTTCACTTGGACCATCTCTATCAAGGGTTTTGGATCCTTTATTGTTGGTGTGGTTTGATATTCCTCTACTTCAATCAATCGAGCCAACTTTCCTTTCAAGGGACAATATCTTACAAGATGATTGCATGAACAAAAGTAAGACTCAACCATCTTACCTTTCTTCTTAAGTGACATGGGTTGTTCCTTAGTTGTCGCTTTGATTTCATGTTGGGAATCCTCCTTCTGGAGTGATACCAACATAGGTTGTGTCAAAGTCTCATTCCTTCCTGCCAATTCCTTCAATCTGTCGATTCGAGATTCCATCCTTGCATCGATCTCATCCATTCTCCCCAATCCTTCTTGGATTTTTTCCATTTGTTGAGTTACACTGAGCCTCTTGGTCTTCCAAGCTTCATCTCTTGCACCATCCATCTCAAAATTGGGTCATAGAATGCCTTCGAGTATGTTCAATTCTCTCTACTTGTACCACAAGGTCTTTTTACTGCTCCAAACACTTCACGGCCTGATCCAAACCACATGGATTTCTCAAGAATGTTGTGCAACTCATTGTATTGTTTGATTCTTTCATAAAGGACCACCTCCCTCTATCATGACCCAATCTAGCTACCAGATCTGTGAGCCAATCCATCTACCCAATCTATGAACCTCTATCTTTCAAATCACCCTTTATACTTCTCAGTTGTCACATGCATGGATTAGCTATGTGGTTACTTCGACTGTTCCCTTCTTTGAATTAGCACATTGGTTCTTCCCCGAACTCTACCACCAGTCTACTTAGGTACACACTCCTTCATCATAACACGATATTTCTCCAACTCTATGATGTGGTATGGTCACTTACCCTATCCTGGTGCTTTGGTTCTTCAAATCTAGTCTACACCTACTCTCCGCAAGAGTGTGTGCCCAAACATTTTGCACAAGTTGTAACTCTCCTCACAAATCGGTCCATCAATTAGCAATAGTTCCCACCACTAACATGGTACCAACCATCCTACAAATTCTACATCCAAAGCTATCTCTGCGACAAACCAATATCTGCGACAAACCAATCCACCTCACCAAAATGGTCACTAATATGCAACATAAATTTTCTCTACGATGCACCTCAACACTATTGTCATCACCGAAGAGCTTGATACCAACTTCTCACCAGACTTTTCACAAAAGTCCATGTCGAATAGTTTCTGTTACCAACAGTATTGAACGTGAAGGTGAAGAAGAGATTCCCAAATAGTATTCAAAGTTAGCTCTGATACCAACTATCACAACCCCCTTGGAGACCCGCCCGAGATGCTAAGCCTCATCCTCTCTTCTGGGTGTGTGGCACTACAACAATTCTCACTTGGAAACTTGAAAACACCAAGGATACTTCACCCAGACTACACCTCTTCACCTAGAGCATACCCGTACTTCGTTGTAGGCTACAGGTGAGTCACACACTCATTCTATGTGACTCACTTGTATACTTAGATAATTTGGAATCACTATCAACACTTATTCATTTAAGCATACAATCATGAAACATGTGAAACAAGAGAACACTTGAAAAACATACAAGATACATAGATACATAGTGTGGGTAGTGCCAGTAGTGCCTAACACCTAGCTTGTCTTATTATGTGAAATTGAGTTACAATATGACCACTACTGGCTCGATTCATAATCCTTGGGTAGAGTCATGCAACTGGCCTCACACCACCAAGACAAAACACTCATACACATATCTTCCCCACTAGAGTTCCCTATAGAAACAATATTCACACTCATTGTGGTTCGCCCTAGACATGTTCCCACCACAAACTTAATCATCCCTCTCTTCTTCACAAGAGTCACCAATATAACACAAGACTTTGATCTACCTCATGGAATACCCTCCTTAGACCTGCACCAAGACTTCACTGAATTCTGCCATGGCTACTTATTTTTCTACATGCCTTCACATTCTTTCCCTCTGCCTTATCTCAACCTTATGGTTTACTTATATGAACCCCAACTGTCACAACTTGAACTGTGGTGTTCTTTTGGGTGGTCGTGGCCCTTCGTGGACAAACACGCTCAATAAACTAACAATCTCGTTCACTTGGTTGCATACATTGAACCCACGTCCACTTCTAGCTGACATGTCTCTTCGAACTGGAATTGGGAATACTCTTTCAAATAGACATGACCAATCACTTGGGAGTACCCTTGCCTTATGCTCGCCTTGTCAAGCCAACACATCCTCCATACTAGTGCACCCCATTTCATGGTCACATTCGCTTCACGCCTTGTATTTTGAATCCAACTGATTCTAACTCTTCATGGATGTGCCCAGAGGGTCGAGCTAACCTCCCCAACACACCCATGTCATCGAGGGAAAATGAATCCACTTCTTGCGTGCTCACTCCCAAGTTTCCCCACTTGTGCTCTTGTGCAACCAAGTCTTTGTCTTTTGTCACAAGGGAAGTGAGGCGTGTGCCCCCTTGGGTCTACACATCACCATCATTCACCCAAGTTTATTCTACCCATGCCTATAAGACTCCATTCTCCCAGCTGATTGCATACTCCTTGTGTTCATTGGCCAACTCACCTCCAAGTCTTCCCAAGGAGCACGAATAGAGATGAATAGCAAACAGAAAATTGTGGGGAAGAATGGAATCAATCCCATGACTTTTGGTTCCTAACAAGTGACAGTTAAAAGGAAACACGATGATTCTTCTGTCTGGTGTAGGATTTTCTATTCATTTGTTGCTCAACCTCCAATTTTAGTAGCCCTATTTATGATTTCTCTCAACCGAGATTTGCAATTTCAATCTTATTTTCACAAGATATAGAATTCAATTATTGAGAGTCTGTCGGTGCTTTCCACTTTTGGAAAACTTATCCCACAAACAACTTGTTGTAGGTTTCTTATCTCTCATACATGCAACTTCTGGCCATTATAAGATTCCTGGTCAACAACAGGGCTTGAAGCCGTTACAACCATATACTCATTAAGAGCTCAACATGTCACTTGCAGAAATAGAACCTAAGCAGAGAGAATAACACTCCTCTCAACCACTCAAACTAGACCCAATTAACAAAGGTTTGTTCTCCTTACGAGATAAGACTTTATTTTGTATGGTGTGCCTCCAAAACTAGACTAGTTTCTCATTTATATAGCACATATTGTTCTATTTTGATCTGTGCAAAAAGTAACAAACATTTTTGTTTTTGGTATCCCTGTAATGTGTTTCCTTTTTCAATAAAAACTTTCCCTTGAAAACTAAACTTGAAAAACATTGCATATTAAATTTATTAGGAACTCAAAATATCTTGAAAGACTAGAGTAACAAAGTTGTAAAGAGCAACTTAGTACTGGATGAAATGATGAAATAATTCAATAGAACACGTAAATATTAAAATGTTATTCACCTCTTAATTGCTATAACAATGAAGTTAAAACAATGTTTATTTAGAATGAAAAATACTAAATAAGAAATCAGAGGTAGAGTTTCTTATAAAGTCCCAAAATTGCTAATGAAATTTTCAAAAATGACAGTTCAACTTGTTAGAAATTGTTAAATTGACTTTAGTGTGATTTGACTAGAAACTTGTGTTTGTTTTTGAATTTGCTAACATAACATAAATGGGATGTAGTTAACTAAACTTACTTTTAAATATTTATAGAAGCATTTAGGGGCATAATAGATGCCAATGCTACCATCAAAACTCAGTAAATATTTATTATTTATGTGACAACAAATTATCTTATCATGTTCACCAAGAAACACCATGCCTCATTCTCAGTAGAATACAAATGATTAGCCTTGGGTTCTGTTTCTTGGGCTAGGGTTTCTACTGGTTGTTGGACGCAAATGGAAAGAAGTATTGAAGGAGAAATGTAGGGACCACCATGGATGCAAGTGATCACTGAATGAAATTTACATGATGTATTGAAGGAGAAAAGGAGAAATATCCATGGATGTTGTTGGTCATGTGGAGCTTCTAGGGCACCTTGACTGGGCTGGATGAGAGGAATCACAAATGGGAAATTTCTTGGAATAATGGGTCAATACCATGACTTGTGTCTTCTAGAAACCAAGTGATATTCAAAAGGAAGCATAGTGACTCTCTTTCCCAGTGTAGAAGCCTTTAATTTTCCACTCAACCTCGAAATGGACCATAGGCTTGTTTATGATTCTTTGTAAAAGACTTTGTAGTTTCAATCCTATTTTTCACAAGCTATGGTCTTAAACAACTGAGAATCTATCAGAACTTTATGAGTCCACTTTTGGAAAAGCTTTCCCATGTAGCTTGTTTTTAAGTTATTTAACTCTCACAAATGACATATTCTAGCCATTGCAAGCTTTCATAATGGTCAGGAAAACAACTGAGTACAACTAACAATCTCAAACATGGAAGTTTAAACAGAGACACCCAACCATTTCTTGATCAAGTTGATCATACAATCAAGTTGGTCATGAAAATATTAATGTAGACACCTAGATCATCCCATAATGAGATATCCATGCACTGGATATACATCTTGGCATACCAGTGACCTTTGATAATTGTGCAGAAACTGCATGTAGTGTATGTGTGGGGAAAAAACAATCAATGGACACTTTTTATGCAATATTTTATTGGAAAATCCTACTGACAACCCATGATTTACAAACATTTTTCATACAATTTTCCTATTTTGCCCAAAACTTTGGATATAGTTCTCTGGAAAATCATCATCCTTTGATATTTATGTAGAACCTGAAACTAGAGAGATTTTGAAGAATGTTTGACCATTTTGATATATGTACACAATGAGAGAGATTTTTCATAAATAATTGGAAGAAATACATATTCCAAATTTGTTTTCATTTACTGGAATTAACATATAATACAATTAATATGAAACTTAAAATTTGTTTGTCTTAGTGTATAAGAGGGGCCACTTTCCAAGTTTCCACAAATTGCAACAGACAAAAAAATGTTTGATCGAAAATATATTTTGGTTGCAATGCAAATATCCTCTTAAATCCACTACAAAAATTATTTAAATGACCATGGGAACTCAATAACATACGTTGTTGCAACAGATAAAAAATCTGTCTCATTAAAAGTACACAAATAAATGTCTTATTTCAATGGTAGTTTGGTACCAAATACCATAAATGTGGTACAAATTTGTCTCTTTTTTTTCTTTTTTTTTTCTGCAAACACTGATAATGGAGTTAGTATTACAAAAAAAATATCTACAAAGAACGGGCATAGAGTAAAGAAAACAAGATGCACAAGAGGATGACCACATTCTAAAAATGCATGAAATTTATGTACTTGATAAAAAAACACAGTAAATATTTGTCATGTTTTTTTTTTTGAATTCTCTCAAAATGGAATTAGTACAAGAAGCTAATTGAAAAAAGATCACATTCTAAAAGTGCATGCACATTAGCCTTACCGATAAAATAACATTAACACTATAACAACATTCGACCAAAAAGCATGAAACCCCATCAACACTTCCATTTTACATAAACCCTTTAGTCATAGCATTCCTTGTGACCACATACCGGTAACGCATTATGTCAAACACTTTGCACGTGCTCTCAATATACCCACATATTCCTGCATCTACGAGGGTAGTCCCCACACAGGCATTAGATTGTAACCCACTCTAAATTATGTCCTCATGAATCTCTGTATGATGTTCCAGAACTTCCTAATCAACACAGATCACGCGAAAACTAGAAAAAGTGAACTGATTCTGCTAGAATGAGGTATAATTATATATTTGCATAAACATCTTCCAGGCCTCTTCACAATGTCGGTGCTTAACATAAACTAAAATCACAGAACCCCATGAGACTGCATTCTTCTCTGGCATTTCGTTCAAATAACAGTGAACATCCACAACACTGTCGCACTTGCCATACATAGTCACAAGCTCCCTACCCAATAACATATCCGGTTTGAATGATATGAGAATGAATTAGTTTTTCTTCGTTTAGGGTTTTTATCTTAAATCATCCCAGAAAAAGAGAAGCACGGTTGTCGGATTCTACACCATTCCTCGAACGCAAAATTCACAAGGCTTCCTTTAATGTGTATTTCTTAATCCCTAACTTTTAAACAAGGAAACAGTTTGAACCTTAATTTTTTGATCTCAACCAAATTCCTCATTTTTAAATTGGAAAATGATTTGAACCTCATTTTATTAATCCCCAATAAAATCCCCAAAAAATCCAAAAACAAAAATAAATACCAAAATCAAAGCCTCTTTCATGCACGTGATTCGAACCTTTTCCCGGGAAATAAAAAATAAAATACAGTTTTTTCGTCCCTGGATCTACCCACGGTCTAATGGGTAGTTAAATAAATTCCCACACAACAATATTAAATCCCTATTTCCATTTGGTACCTCAAGTGTAATAGTATCACTATTAGTAGTGTGCTTAGAGGTGCTTATAAATTTTTTTGAAACCTAAAGGTGCCCATATTCTTTTTTGGAAACCTAAACAATTTTGGTATTTTGATAGAGTAAATTCAAATTATTTCTCTTACATAAACTAGTTTTCACTACTTTCTCAATAAGGGAATTCTATTCAAATTCACCTTTTACATGTTGGAAACCTCAAAAAATCGTTTGATTGGTGTGGGTGGGTGGCTTGTTGATTCTCACTCTCAAGTCATTTCATATAAGTTAAGTGTTGACCATTCCTTCTTTTCATTCAATAAGTCATTTCCTTCATGCTAAGTGTGTCTTTGTGTGGTCGTTCCATATTCCTTGCCATTGATTTTTCCTCCTTCATTCAATCGTCATTTGGTGCGACTCATGCCAATATCTATTGGAAACTCTAGAATTATTTGCAGATCAAATTTTCATTTCACACAAACAATGATATTGTGATCTGAAAATGATAAAGGCTTGTATTCTTGAAAATATTTGCAAGTTTTTATTCAAGTGTTCTTATGCAAATGGATCAATTTTGCAAACAATTTTTTTTATAGAAATTACACATTCAAGATGTAGATAATAAGTAGCAAATAACAGTGAACAGTAAACACATAACACAACAAATGATAAAGGAGTTCACCCCTCTCTTGGGCTACATCTCCTGGTCAAGCTTTCAATGGATCTTTTATATTATTTTCTCAAAGTGATAAAATATGTGCTTTACAATGCTCAAAATTCCAAATAGATGGCTCCAATGGCTTCAGAAAGTCCTAAAACCCCTAGCTGGGATTTTTCGGCACCTGATTTGGCCAAAAATTGAAGAAGATAGGCTTCCTGGATGTTCCCCTTCAAAAGTGTTGTCTCTGGATCGACAATTTGCACCTCTGTGTGTCCAACCTAGCCTCTACGCTCATATTTGTGCTAAAACCTAGCACCAGATGCAACCGCAAAACTATGTGAACCGTAGGATGGTTAGGGCACGCCTAGCCCCTAACTACCAAGCCATTGGGCATGTAGCTTACCATATGACCGCACCTGCACATAACAAAGGGCCAAGGTTTAAACTTATGGAAATGCGCTAAGTGTCCAAGTGCATGGCCCAAATTAATTTGAAAAAAACCTATCTAAGTAGGTGGTTATATGGTGGTTTATATGTGACCGGGGGCCAAGGCTTAGCCCCGGCCCGGACTGCGCCCCAAATCGCAACACAATGCAATTCAAATAATTTTTAAACCATATAGTTGTTAAGAACCAATGGTGGGCATGCCGGTTGGGCAGCCCTACCCAAATCTCTTCCCCTGCCCAGAGGTCGTCGGGTCGAGTCCTGCCAACTACATAAATTTTAACCATTACCCAGGTGACACGTGGCAGCCCTTGTTTGGGCCACATGTCACCAATCCATTCGCCACCAATATGCCACATGTCGAACATCGATTCATCCACATGTATGCCACTCAACACCTGCCACATGTTGTACGGCCTTGCCAACCCAGCTTATACCACATGTCATACGACCCTGCCACATCAACATCCGTACAAACTGTACAGTCAGCACATTTTTTTTTGTCTGTTTGACGATTTGAATAGAAAGCGATATCTCACTCATCTGACATCTATTTGAACCCAAACGAGTTGCGTTGGGTTCTTGACGACGCGGACTATGCACCCGTTCGATTTGAAGTGATTCTGAGCACTTTGAATTTTGAGCAAAATTTGATCCCTTGGATCACACCTCCCTATTAGAAAGCTTTTGGACCTCCAAAAGGCTATTTTCAGTCTATCTGAAGATGAGGGTATAGTTCCCTCACCTTTCCAACCTCAATCCACTTGACTTTTCTTGGATTTGTGCCTTTAAGACCAATTCGAAGATATTCCACATTTCCTCGTTTTGAAGTTCTCATTCTCCTGTCAACGATTGTGTCTTCATGCAGTTCT
>ML803573.1:147659-159255 GCA_009831015.1 Picea engelmannii | reverse complement strand
TTCTTATGCAAATGGATCAATTTTACAAACACAATTTTTTATAGAAATTACACATTCAAGATGCAGATAATAAGCAGCAAATAATAGTGAACAGTAAACACATAACACAACAAATGATAAAGGAGTTCACCCCTCTCTTGGGCTACATCTCCTGTTCTAGATTTCAATGGATCTTTTATATTATTTGCTCAAAGTGCTAAAATATGTTCTTTACAATGCTCAAAATGCCAAATAGATGGCTTCAGAACGTCCTAAAACCCCTAGATGGGCTTTTTCGACACCTGATTTGGCCAAAAATTGAAGAAGATAGGCTTCTTGGAAGTTCCCCTTCAAAATTGTTGTCTTTGGATCGACAATTTTCACCTTTGTGTGTCCAACCTAGCCTCTACACTCATATTTGTGCTAAAACCTAGCACTAGGAGCAACCGCAAAACTGTGCGAACTATAGGATGGTTAGGGCGCGCCTAGCCCCTAACTGCCAAGCCATTGGGCATGTGGCTTACCATATGACTGCACCCGCACATAACAAAGGGCCAAGGTTTAAACTTATGGAAACATGCCAAGTGTCCAAGAGGGTGGGCCCGAATTCATTTGAAAAAAATGCGCACGAGTAGGTGGTTATATGGTGGTTTATATGTGACCTGGGGCCGAGGCTTAGCCCTGGCCCGGACTGCACCCCAAATCGCAGCATAATGCAATTCAAATAATTTTTAAACCATATAGTTGTTAAGAACCAATGGTGGGCACATCGGTTGGGTGGCCCTACCCAAAGCTCTCCCCCTGCCCAGAGGTCGCGGGGTCGAGTCCTGCCAACTACATAAATTTTAACCATTACCCAAGTGACACGTGGCAACCCTTGTTTGGGCCACGTGTCACCAATCCATTCACCACCAATATGCCACATGTCGAACGTTGATTCATCCAAATGTCTGCCACTCAACACCTACCATGTGTCATACGACCCTGTCAACTTAGCTTCTACTACGTGTCGTACGACCTTGCCACGTCAGCATCCGTACAGACTGTACAGTCAACACATTTTATTTTTTTTGCCTATTTGACGATTTGAACAGAACGCGATATCTCACTCATCCAACGTCTGTTTGAACCCAAATGAGTTGCATTGGGTTCATGACGATGAGGCCTACACACTCGTTCGATTTGAAGCGATTCCGAGCACTTTGAATTTTGAGCAAAATTTGATCCCCTGGATCATATTGTATGTGAGTTTCTTGTTGGGACTTCTTGAATATTGGTTGTGAGTCATCTGTAGGGTGTCCAATTCTCAGTTTGTTTCCATATTGCTCGATAATTACTTGAGTTGTGAGTCTATCCAAGATCATCGTCGGAGGCACTTTTAAACAAACCCTTTTGCATTTTAGATGGAGTGTCGAGGATCATTATGTCTCCCCATCAAGTTTGACTTGTGGATGGTTTCGCAAATTTTGGCCAGAGTTGGTTTCCTGGTTTGGTTTGTTTGTTCAATGATGGGCACAATGTTGTGAGTCACTTAGTTCTTTGTGGATGGAAGTGTCACTTCATATGAACAGTGGTGTGGTAAACATGATATTTGTTGGTTCCTCCTAAAAATTTGGTCATGGATCATTTGTAGGGTAATCGATTTTCAATTTTTTCCCTTCTCCACTTGATAACACATGAGCGGTAATGTTGGCAATGCTCATCATGGCAAGAACTTGTAGAAAAATCCATTTCCATTCTAGGTACATGGAGTTTGAGTGATTTGGTGTGCCCCCTAGGAGGGATCACATGTGTATGCTTTCAAGAATTTTAAATGGAGTCAGTTGTTGGATTTGGTTTGTCAATTGGATATTAGACAAAACGTTGTGAATCCCACCCACTTGTTTGTAGATGGAAGTGTTGTTTCAAGAGAAGGGTGATGTGGTAAACAAGTTGTCTGTCGATTTCTCCTAAAGTTTGGTCGTGGGTCATTTGTATTGTGGTCGGATTTCAATTTGTCACCGCCTCGCTTAGTGGTAGATGGGTTGTATTTTTGGGTTAAGGTTGTCATGGAAGGTATTTTGAAATAAACCCTTCTTCAACATAGCTAGTTCAACACCATTAAATTATATTCCTAGTTTGGGCATGGTAAACGTAACATATTCACACATTGGGTGGTGGTGCTTTTAGAGATCACCATGTCCAAATTGGGAAAATAATTTAATGGCATTGAACTAGCTATGTTGGTGTTAAAAGCACTGGAAAAACCCTTATAAATTAACTATTTTTTACTACTCCCCCAATAAGGTCACCATGTTCAAATCCACCTTTTACCTCATATAAAGATATCAACTATAATGGATCAAACAATGATGAGATTTATATCCCCATGCTATGGTTTTCCATTCATTGTTAGCGTTGTAATCCTATAATTGTATTTCTCCCTTTAAGTTCTAGATTACATTAATATATATTTCCACCATACAGATGACCCACAACCAATATTTAGTAGGTGTTGGTAAGCAACTCACATGCCACACATCATTGTCTGCATGAAATGAAACTTCAATTCACAAAGAATTTTGGGGTTTCCAATAGACATTTCCATGAGTGGCACCAAGTAATGGTCAAATGAAGGAGGAAAATCCAACGACAACGAAGGTGAAATGATCACACAAAGTCACACTAGGCATGAAGGAAAAGAGATTTTCAAATAAAAATAAAGGATGGTCAACACTTAACTTATTTGAGATGACTTGGGAGCCATAATTTGCAAGCCACCCGTTCACACCAACCAAATGAATTGTTGGGATTTTCAACAAGTCAAAGGTGGATTTGAACACAGTTCTCTTATTTGGGGAGTAACAAAAAATAGTTAGTGGACATATCATAAGTGATATTTGAATATGAGTGAACTGGATAACAACTCCCTCTCAACCACTCAAACTAGACCAAATTGACAAATATAGGATATACTTTATCAATGTATATAATTTGTGGTCATGTCCTTTTTGTTAATATGTATATTTGATCTTCTCAAAAGAATATAAAAATACCAAAGGAAGGAGTGGTGACATATGTTCCAACTTACAAGTCAGGGAGTTGGTTTCTTCTAAAAAAATTGAAATATTGCTTACAATGTTTGTTTTCCTTTTGGGTGCATGGCACATTCAGGGGTGTTCACATAATTTATTCCATGGATGCAAGTTAGAGGAGTGTAGGTATTTATGATTTCACTTTTATTTGAAACATGATTTTTTTGGGGGTAAAATAAAAGTATGAATATTTTGTAACCAAGGTTTTGTTTTTTTGGATAATTTAAATTGGTTTAGGAGCTAGGTGCCTGTAACAACTGTATGTTGCAAAAAATGTTGAATATTATTTTGTCATTTCTATTTATCACTCATGTAGAGCTTATTGACATGGAGTGTTTATGAAGTTTTCGTTCTTAGTTGAATGGTATACTATTATGACTGTGAGGTTAATTTCTTTTTAGTTTTTTTTTCTATCCACTCCCTGATTTTTGTACCATATCAGAGTTCCAATGCAAAATTCAATGCATATTGGCATAACACTTTAGGACAAATGGACATACTTAGCTCCTCTCTAGTTTAATAATGTCTTAACTTGTCATATGGAGTCTCCTATTACATTTTGGACATTTATTTCATCCTGCATGACTATAGTCTCCTATGGAAAAGTAACGAGGTCTTTATGGATCTATATTTTCTTTGAGGAGCATCTCGATGCATTCTTGTGAAAAAGTTGGGCATGTTTACAATTGTTTGTATATGTTATATCTACTATGTGATTAAGATAACATGTCACTCATAGAGGATTGAAGTTCTAAATATTTTCTATCATGCACCTGGTCTATTTTCACTTTATAGTTTGTGACCCTAAACTATATCTACAAAAATGTCTTGGTATATGTCATCCAAATGAATTCCTTAATTTATTTTTGGCATGTTGGAGAGAACTAAAATTAATCATGTTGTCATAGTACTAAGAAGATGAATTTCAAGATATAATATCTTAGTGTATATACTTTTGAAAGATCCTCTTTTTTTCTATGGCTACTAAGCTCTGTAGATGTTGATACTCAATACTTTTTCTGAGTGTTCTCTGAGCCAGCCTTCTTTGAAAAATGGTTGCAATGAATAGTCAAAGAATTTCTTTCCACATCGAAATATTTATTTGGATCTTATCTCGCCTGGTATTTGAGATTGGGGGAACCCTTATTTACCCTTCATATTCGACCTTGAGTCATACAAGAAAGCATCATAGCTAGTTGATTGAGTTTCAGAATCTGATCAATGGGATAAAGAGTTGGATGTGTTAATGTTATGATAGTTGTGGGAGGTATTAACCTCTATATGTAATCTTTGAATAGAATAGAATATTATGGAAGCAAAAGAAACCCTAAACATATGTGTTGGTTACTACCACAAATGTCATCTTTCACCGACCCCGCATAGTGAGCAGTGAATGGGGCCAACGTTGAAATTTTTTCAATATGTGCATGTATGCATCGAAATTTGATATGGTTACACTAGACACATGCCTTGACGGTATGGGAGGGTTTCAAGACTCAGGGATGTATGATGTCATACAAAAAAAAATTGAAAAAAATCAACGTTGGCCCATTCACATGTCACCATTGTCCATCATGTACTCTAGCCCTAGTACAATGTCTTTTAATAGTTGTTTCCTTTAAAATTCGACCGATCAGAAAACTAAAATGAAACGAGGACGAGATGAGACGATATATAGAGTGGGTGTATGATTGATATTTAAGTATAAGGGGAAATATCTCTTCCATTCCATACATAACACAAGGGAAAATGTTTTCTTTGTCTACTCAACAATCCCTCGAGCATCTTCTTCCTTTTCAGTTCCCTCATGTAGGCATAAATAGTCTAATCCATTGATTGCTTTATGGGAAACCTAGTGGAGTATTGCCTTAGCTCTTAAATAATTAATAAGCAACTATTTCATGGGCATGGGGTTAAACTTTTTCTAATTTTCCTTTCCTTTATGTTGATCTACAACCATCTATCTCTCTTCCAAGGTTTGTTATTCCGTCATTGTTGCATTAGTTTTGGTCATTTATAAATTTGGATTATTGAGTAACTAAGGGGAATATAGTGTGGGGGTTATGTGAATAATGGTGAGAATGATCACAGGATAATTTCCATGAGGTAGGATAATGCATGAATGACTCACACTTATTGAAAATGTATAAACTCCCTTCTGATGTGGGGATTTATTTAATGTTGGAGGATATCAAAGATGTGCCATTGCGACTAAGTGGACATATGTTGGTGAGAACGATGTCATCATATCATCATCTTCACTCATAGATTATTTAGAGGACAATGTCATCAACTCATCATTTTTATTATTTTTTTCATTCACCCATCACAAATGTCATCTTGCACTAACCCCGCATAGTGAATGGGGACAACGTTGAAATTTATTCAAACTATGCATGTATGCGTCAAAATTCGACATGCTTAGACTAGACACATGGCTTGAAGGTATGGGAGGGTTTAAATACTCAAGGATGTATGATGTCCCCACACAATCTTTGAGCTCGTCCACATTTTCATCAACGTTCATCATGTTGCACCTCTCATTGTCATCATTCGTCATTCCCTTCTATAGAATCGTTGTCGGAACTATCTTGAAATTTGTCATGGAACTTCAAATAAACCCATCACAAATTTCTTCCATCGACCCCACACAGTGAGCAGTGAATGGGGCCAACGTTGAAATGTTTTCAATCTGTGCCCGTATGCATCGAAATTTGACATGGTTAAACTAGATAGTTAACTTGAAGGTATGAGAGGGTTTCGATACTTAACGATGTTTGATGTCCCCACTTAATATTTGAGATCATCCATATTTGCATCAACTTTAAATATAATGGATGTCTCATAGTGAGCATAGTGAATGGGGTCTACCTTGAAGGTGAATGCACATAGTGAAATTCTTCCATTGACCATGTAGACTGAGAAGTGAATGGGGCCAACGTTGAAATTTCTTCAAACTGTGCATGTATGCGTCGAAATTCGACATGGTTAGAATAGACACATGCCTTGACGGTATGGGAGGGTTTCAAGACTCAAGGAATATGTCTGATGCCTTGACCACATAACCTTAGATATCGTAAATGTTTCCAACAATGTTCATAATGGAGTATCTCATATTTGTCAAATGTCATTGTTTCCATCCGTAGAATCTTTGTTGAAATTCTCTTGAAATGTCATGGATCTTCGAATTCAACCACCAAAAATGTCATGCACCGACCCCGCATAGTGAGAAGTGAATGGGGCCAATGTTGAAATTTCTTCAATATATGCATGTATGCATATAAATTTGACATGGTTAGATTAGACACATGCCTTGACAATATAGGAGGGTTTCAAGACTCAAGGATGTTTGATGTCCCGACCACATAATCTTTGATATCATCCATGTTTGCAACAACGTTCATAATGGGGTGTCTCATATTTATCAAATGTCATTGTTTCCATCTGTGGAATCTTTGTTGGAACTCTCTTGAAATGTCATGGAACTTCCAATTCAACCACCACAAATGTCATGAACTAACCCCACATAGTGAGCACTAGTGAATGGGGCCAACGTTGAAATTTCTTCAATATGTGCCTGTATGCATCGAAATTTGACACGGTTAGACTAGACACATGCCTTGACAGTATGGGATGGTTTTGAGACTCAAGGATCTATGATGTCCCGACCACATAATCTTTGAGATCGTCCATGTTTGCATGAATGTTCATAATGGGCATCTAATTGTCAAATGTCGTTGTTTCCATCCATAGAATCTTTGTTGGAAATCTCTTGAAATGTCATGGAACTTCCAATTGAACCACCAAAAATGTCATGCACCAACCCTGCATAGTGAGAAGTGAATGGGGCCAACGTTGAAATTTCTTTAATATGTGTCAGTATGGATTGAAATTTGACATGGTTATACTAGACACATGCCTTGACGGTATGGGAGGTTTTCAAGACTCAAGGATGTATTATTTCATAAATAAACATTTTGAAAAAATTTCAATGTTAGACCCATTCACAGGTCACCGTTGCCCATCATGTACCCTAGCCCTAGTATAATGTCTTTTAATAATTGTTTCCTTTAAAATTCGACCGATCAGAAAATTAAAACGAAACGAGGACGAGATGAGATGATATATAGAGTGGGTCTATGAGTGATATTTGAGTATAAGGGAAAATAATTCTTCCATGCCATACACAACACAAAGGAAAATGTTTCCTTTCTCTACTAAACAATCCCTCCAGAATCTCCTTCGTTTTTAGTGCCCTCATGTAGGTAGAAATAGTCCAATACATTGATTTCTTTATGGGAAACCTATTGGAGTATTTCCTTAGCTCTTAAATAATTAATAAGCAACTATTTCATGGGCATGTGGTTAAAGGATTTCTAATTTTTCTTGCCTCTATGCTTATCTACAACCATCTATCTCCCTTCCAGGGTTTGTTATTTTGTCATTGTTGCATTAGTTTTGGTCATTTATAAATTTGGAATATTGAGTAACTAAGGGGAATATAGTGTGGGGGTTATGTGAATAATGGTGAGAAGGATCACAAGAGAATTTCCATGAGGTAGGAGAATGCATGAATGACTCACACTTATTGAAAATGTTTAAACTCCCTACTGATGTGGGGATTTCTTTAATGTTGGAGGATATCAAAGATGTGTCATTGCAAATAAGTGGACATATGTTAATGAGAACGATGTCATCATCTCATCATATTTAGTCACATATTATTAAGAGGATGATGTCAGCAACTCATCATTTTTATTATTGTTTTCATTCACCCACCACAAATGTCATCTTGCGCCAACCCCGCATAGTGAGAAGTGAATGGGGACAACGTTGAAATTTCTTCAAACTGTGCATGTATGTGTCAAAATTTGACATGGTTAGAATAGAAACATGGCTTGACAGTATGGGAGGGTTTTAGTACTCAAGGATGTATAATTTCCCCACATAATCATTGATATTGTCCACATTTGCATCAACGTTCATCATGATGCACCTCTCATTGTCATCATTCATCATTCCCTTCTATAGACTCGTTGTCAGAACTATCTTGAAATTTGTCATGGAACTTCAAATATACCCATCACAAATTTCCTTCAACGACCCCGCATAGTGAGAAGTGAATGGGGCCAACTTTGAAATGTTTTCAATATGTGCATGTATGCATTGCAATTTGACATGGTTAAACTAGATATTTTCCTTAAAGCTATGGGAGGGTTTTGATACTTAAGGATGTTTTATGTCCCCGCATAATATTTGATAGCATCCATGTTTGCATCAATGTTCAATATAATGATTGTCTCATAGTGAGAATAGTGAATGGGTCATGCCTTGAAGGTGAATGAGTATAGTGAAATTTCTTCCACCGACCCTACATAGTGAGCAGTGAATGGGGCCAACGTTGAACTTTCTTCAAACTATGCATGTATGTGTTGAAATTCGACATGGTTAGAATAGACACATGCCTTTACAGTATGGGAGAGTTCCAAGACTCAAGGAATATGTCTAATGTCCTGACCACATAATCTTTGAGATCGTTCATGTTTGCAACAACGTTCATAATGCGACATCTCATATTTTTCAAATGTCGTTGTTTCCATCTGTAGAATATTTGTTGGAAATCTCTTGAAATGTCATGGATCTTCCAATTCAACCACCAAAAATTTCATGCATTGACCCCACATAGTAAGCAGTGAAGGGGGCCAACATTGAAATTTCTTCAATGTGTGCCTATATGCATCAAAGTTTGACATGGTTAGACTAGAAAAATGCCTTGACAGTATGGGAGGGTTTCGGGACTCAAGGATATTTGATGTCTTGACCACATAATATTTGAGATCGTCCATGTTTGCAACAACATTCATAATGGGGTGTCTCATATTTGTCAAATGTCCTTGTTTCCATCTATAGAATCTTTGTTGGAACTCTCTTGATATGTCATGGAACTTCCAATTCAACCAACACAAATGTCATGCACCGGCCCCGCATACTAAGCACCAGTGAATGGGGCCAACGTTGAATTTTCTTCAATATGTTCCTGTATGCATCGAAATTTGACATGGTTAGACTAGACACAAGCATTGACGATATGGGAGGGTTTCAAGAATCAAGGATGTATGATGTCTCGACCACATAATCTTTGAGATCGTCCATGTTTGCAACGTTCATAATGGGCGTCTCATTGTCAAATGTCATTGTTTCCATCTGTATAATATTTCTTGGAGCTCTCTTCAAATATCATGGAACATTCAATTCAACCATCATAAATTTCATGTACTGACCCCACATAGTGAGCAGTGAATGGGGCCAACGATGAAATTTCTTCAATTTGTGCCTGTATGCATTGAAATTTGACATTGTTAGACTAGACACATGCCTTCACGGTATGGGAGGCTTTCAAAACTCAAGGATGTATGCTTTCATACAAAAAATTTTTTTAAAGATTTCAACGTTGGACCCATTCACAGGTCAATGTTGCCCATCATGTAATCTAGCCCTAGTACAATGTCTTTTAATAATTATTTCCTTTAAAATTCAACCGATCAGAAAATTAAAACGAAACGAGGACGAGATGAGACGATATATAGAGTGGGTTTGTGAGTGATATTTGAGTATAAGGGAAAATATCTCTTCCATTCCATACACAACTCAAGGGAAAATGTTTCCTTTCTCTACTCAACAATCCCTCAAGCATTTCCTTCCTTTTCAGTGCCCTCATGTAGGAAGAACTAGTCCAATCCATTGATTTCTTTATGGAAAACCTAGTGGAGTATTTCCTTAGCTCTTAAATAATTAATAAGGAACTATTTCATGGGCATGGGGTTAGAGGTTTTCTAATTTTCCTTGCCTCTATGCTTATCTACAACCATCCATCTCTCTTCCAAGGTTTTCTAATCCATCATTGTTGCATTAGTTTTGGTCATTTCTAAATTTGGATTATTGAGTAACTAAGGGGAATATAGTGTGGGGGTTATGTGAATAATAGTGAGAATGATCACAAGAGAATTTCCATGAGGTAGGGAAATGCATGAATGACTCACACTTATTGAAAATGTTTAGACTCCCTGTTGATGTGGGGATTTCTTTAATGTAGGAGGATATCAAAGATGTGTCACTACGACTAAGTGAAAATTTGTGACGCAACCTGCCCCTCACCGAGCAAGCTGCTTCCACCAGGACCTTCTTGACACACGGGCCCGAAGAGTCTAAGTACTCTTCCACCCCTCTTAGGAGTGCTCTCCACCCACAACTCTCCTTCTCAGTGATCTCCCTATCGGAAAAATCGGGGAATCACTCTTTAGGAGTCCGCGGTTCACGCGAGTATGATTCACATGTAGCTCCAAACCCCGAACCCCGATGGTCAAAGGGTCAACGTTCTCCACTTGTCGGGGATTTCCCTATCGGGAAATCGGCGGCTGAAATTCCATGGTTCACTTACACTATGAATCCTCGAACCCTGAACTCTGATGTGCTTCCACCTGTACCCCACTAACGATCGTGGTCCCACCTGCCACGTCACTTCGGGATTTCGCGGATCGCGAATCCGCAATGAAAATTTCCTTTGCTGTTGAAAACTTCGAACTCCGATGTCCCGATCTCTGGGATCTGATGCCACGTGTCCCTCTGATGACCGACGGCTCCCGTTAATTCGGGAAATTGCTATTCGCGATGTCACGAGGCATAAAACTCTCACCTCGCCATCCTCCGAACGTCGAACCCCGATTCTCCAGATTCGTGCCACCTGTCCTTGCTGCAATCGACGACTCCGATCGATTCAGGAAATCGCAACTCGTGATTTCTCGAAGTGTAGAACTCTCGCCTTACCAATCCCCGAATGTCGAAACCCCGAAGTCCGAGGGACTTTGATTCTCCACGCCAGCGCTTATGGTTTAACTCCCGCGTGACTTCCCCTTGATCTGACGATCCTCGGGATCTCGCGACTTTCACGGGGATTTCCAACCATCGATTCTCTTCCTCTGGAGAATCCTCCGCTTCACCACCTTCGCTCTGTGTGGATTCCCTTGGATCTGCTCCCACCGGGATACAAAACGCTATCCTTCCTGAGCTTTTGTAACTCTGATTCCTTTGGATCTTTCTTGACAGAATTCCAACAATCCTCGAACTGTTGAATCCTTCAATCCCGTGCGCTCGCCTGCAACAGAGATCTCTGCTTTCCGTGCCCAGACTCACCTCTGAGAACCCAAATCCAACCTGCACTCCACCTGAACGGTTCGGATAATCCCAATACACCCTGAGTACTCGAGAACAAAAGTTTAACTCCAGAGCCTCCTCAACGCACTCTATGCGGAGGAATTCAACCGCACTCTATGCAGGAATCTCCCAGCTCTAACAGAGAAACAATTGAAACTCATACACTCATTTCCTCAGGTTTCGAACCTGACATGCAATCACATATGCGGCATATAAAAGATCAGCATAAAAAGAAGCAAACATGCACAAGCATAATATCAACAACACACAGAGATCAAACGCATCCATGGCATTGAATCAAAGCTCTTTCTATTAATTCAATAAATGTACAT
>ML803573.1:116021-137495 GCA_009831015.1 Picea engelmannii | reverse complement strand
AACATTCAATATAATGGATGTCTCATAGTGAGAATAGTGAATGGGGCCTGCCTTGAAGGTGAATGAGTATAGTGAAATTTCTTCCACTGACCTTGCATAGTGAGCAGTGAATGAAGCCAACATTGAAATTTCTTCAAACTATGCATGTATGCGTCGAAATTCAACATGGTTAGACTAGACACATTCCTTAATGGTATGGGAGGGTTTCAGAACTCAAGGGATATGTCTGATGTCTCGACCACATAATCTTTGAGATTGTCCATTTTTGCAACAACTTTCATAATGGAGTGTCTCATATTTGTCAAATGTTGTTATTTCCATCCGTGGAATCTTTTTTGAAACTCTCTTGAAATGTCATGGATCTTCCAATTTGACCACGAAAAATTTCATGCACCAACCCCACATAGTGAGTAGTGAATGGGGCCAACATTGAAATTTCTTCAATATGTGTCTGTATGCATCGAAATTTGACATGGTTGGACTAGACACAGGCCTTAACGGTATGGGAGGATTTCAAGACTCAAGGATGTTTGATGTCCCAACCACATAATCTTTGAGATCGTCCATGTTTGCAACAAAATTCATAATGGGGTGTCTCATATTTGTCAAATGTCATTGTTTCCATCCATAAAATCTTTGTTGGAACTCTCTTGAAATGTCATGGAACTTCCAATTCAACCACCAAAAATTTCATGCATTGACCCCGCATAGTGAGCACTAGTGAATGGGGCCAATGTTGAAATTTCTTCAATATGTTCCTGTATGCATTGAAATTTGACATGGTTAGACTAGACACATGCCTTGACAGTATGGGAGGGTTTCAAGACTCAAGGATGTATGATGTCCCGACCACACAATCTTTGAGATCGTCCATGTTTGCAATAACGTTCATAATGGGCGTATCATTGTCAAATGTCATTGTTTCCATCTGTAGAATATTTGTTGGAACTCTCTTGAAATGACATGGAAATTCCAATTCAACCACCAAAAATTTCATGCATCGACTCTACATAGTGAGCAGTGAATGGGGACAACGTTGTGATTTCTTCAATATGTGCCTGTATGCATCGAAATTTGACATGGTTAGACTAGACACATTCCTTGACAGTATGGGAGGGTTTCAAGACTCAAGGATGTATGTGTCATACAAAAGCATTTTGAAAAAATTTCGACGTTGGCCCCATTCACAGGTCATCGTTGCCCATCATGTACTCTAGCCCTAGTACAATATGTTTTAATAGTTGTTTCCTTTAAAATTCGACCGATCAAAAAATTAAAATGAAACGAGAAGAGCGCTAGTACAATGTCTTTTAATATTTGTACTCTAGTCGAGAAGACCCGCAAACGATTTTTGAAGTGTCATTATTATAGCAAACTTGTCGCAACATTCGTAAAATGCAACATATTTATAGATTTTATAATGTCGCAATTCCGACGATCATTAACCAAATCAAATTTGACTTGGTAAAAATACTAGGTGACCATTGGAGGGGGAAAACCTAGTTTCCACAACGTCACAACTACGAAAACTATCTTCACAAACGTGGAAAGAGAGACAACTATGTCACAAACGTGGCAAGAGGGACGACTATGTGGAAAACATGGAAAGAGAGACGATAATGTGGCAAGAGAGACAACAACATGGCAAGAGAGACATCAATGTGGAAATAGTGACGTTATCGGGCAATATGGAAAAAAAATTAAAATTTTCTTTATTTTTCGACAGTATGGCCAATTTTGTCCATAAAGCTGCAAATAGAACGTCAAAATTTTTACAATATGTACTAGTGTTTATAGAAATGTGTTCAGAGTTGGAAGAAATCTTTTATGGGAAAGAAAATCCTTCTACAATGTTTCTATTATATATGTAATTACGTTTTAGCATCATATGGGATCTCCACTTTCATAATCGATTGTATCCTAATATCATAATATGATATACAAATAGAGATATCATATTATATGTAATTACGCTCCTTAGCTTTGAGGGGAATAAGAAATATGGGTTATCCTTACCTTTCACCGGAACAGTAAGGAACTTACCGCGTGAATAGATCTTACCTTGGCATTGGTTGAAGCAGGACCTTACGTCCCGACTGCTCCAGTGTTGACCTAGTCAGGACCGCAGGCCTAGTGCTAGTGTCCTTTCAATAAGTTGCGATAGGGAAAGCATGTATGCTCTTTTCCCTTGTCCATGGTGCCTTCCCACCCCTTTGGGGGACCTGAGAGGCCACTTTGCTACCCTGGGACAGGTCGTTATGAGTCCAATTTTCACTTATGGATTTTCTAGGTGGATCCTTTCAAACTTACTTGTTGGGAGGTTATCAAGAAGTATATTGGATTGTTTCTATGAAAAATCGGTATCTCATAGAACCTCTTACATTATCTCATGGTGTTTCTTCCATTCGATTGGCATTCACATAAGATTCGTTACATATGTAACTATGAAATATGCTTTCCATGATGCAATTGGACATCTTCATATAATTATCTCAATGCTTTTGGGACTTTTTGAGTGACTCAATTAAGATGGAAAATTGGGCCTTCTACCCACACATTTCTACATATAAAATTATTAGGTAGGTTTTGGGCTCAAAGGAAATAGGTCAGTCAGGTTAGTCAAGTCAGGTGAGTAAGGCAGGTCAGTCAAGTCAGGCAGGGCAGGTCGGACAGGGCACAGACAGGGCAGATAAGGAAGGGAAGGATTTGCAAGTGACAATGGCAGGATTGGCAGATGAAAATGGCAGGATTGGTCAGTGACAATGGTAGGACTAGTCGATGACATTGGCAGGTAGCGTGGTAGGCAGTTAAGTCAAGTCAGTTGGGTGTGAGATTACGGGCTCACAAGAAACAATCAGGGACGACTTCAACTAAAAGGAAACAATTGGGAACAACTTCGACTTGGTGTGATGCCCTTAATCCAAGTGGTTAGGGGGTTTGGTGGTTCAAAATATCCAGTTAGCCGGACAACTAGACAATCGTTGCCATCCAACCAACTAGACCATCCATCGTTGCCAGCCAACAGCTACACATTCCTCATCATCCAGACAGTGAGGCAATCCACCTTTGTGAACCAACCAACCATACATTATTAATCAAACAGATAGGGAAACCACCCATTATCATCCATTGGCCACTCATACATTTGTCATTACTCATTTAACCATGCATTGTCCATGGCGCACTTCAACATTTTATAATCGGCCAATAGGAAAAATATAGTACTGATTAGCCATCAACAACTAAATAGGAGAATACAATAACTTTGGACTACCCAAATCTTCCCAAGACTTATTAGGAAAAATGTTAACATCATATACCAGATCCAACATCTAATATTTGATCTCAAAACCATCTACCAAGACATCAAGTCTAAATTATATCCCAGTCCTTCTCTTTATTCTCTTGTTATTCTCTTGACTTGGTCTATCCTCCTTTCAGGTAAATTAATAACTACCTCCTCATTTGAATCTCCACTAACTCCCATAAGTAACTTAAGGGTATTCTGCAACTTCCCAATAAGTTTCACATCCTCTAGAATATCATAAAACAATTGTAACCAAAAAGCAACTACTCTCTTAGACTTACCTAAGGAACTTGTCTCCATCGGGTTTCCACAACTATGAGTGTATTTTACTTGATATGGTCCCTGATTCTGAGTAGGTTCCACAACTCCTGGAGTCATAGGTACTGATAGATTCTGAAACATCTCCATGACATCCTTGAAGAATTCTTTTTGTTTAACTACGTAAAACTTTAGGGCTCCTGGCCCAGCCCTCTGGATATTTACTGAGTTATGACCTTCCATATATGCTCCTGTCCTTGTTCCTCCCCTTGTCATAATGTTGATAGTTGAGCTAAGGCTTTCATTCTGTGGCCTAGGCTCTTAATTGATCAGATTTGATCCTCTATGATGTGTACGTTCTTCCCATTTGTCTATAAATTATGGAGAATATTCAATTGCGTGAGTGTCAGTTCTACAATATGGGCACCAAGGTTTCCTAGGGAGAGGATAGTCTCTTTAGATATGTCCCACTTCATCACAATTATAACCTTGAACCTATCCCCTTCCGCCAGTTCATCCACCTCGATATCGATCTCCGCCTCTTCCTCATCCTGCTCCAAACCCTTGAGACCCTTCATTGACCTAGAATGCAGAGCGATCCAACTTATCCACAAGTACATCCGAATCTCGACATCAGTCTATACTATGAGTGGAGGACCCACAAAATTAACAATATAAAGTATTTGGTGCAAAAGAATATTTCTATAATATAGGGCAAAGTCTAGGAGGATTCCCATGAGTTTGACAGATCTCATAGTATTCATTATTCTGCACTGGTTGATTAGGAGGAAAAGCATGATAAGGCCCATGAAATGGAGTTGCACCTACTTCTTGCACAACTCCTCCTGTCAGACTGATTGGGGGAGTGTCTACAATAGGGTGAGAAGGTCATGCCCCCCTGTACCTGGGGAACTCTAACACATGGTGACCCTCTGTATGACATCTTTTGCACCACACCTAAGGTCGTCCAACCTTAGGGAGTGTCAACTCTTGGATTTTCTCTGTAAGAATGGCGATCTGGTTTTGGACCTGAGACATATTTGATGCTCCTGTGGGTACCACAACTCTGTGGGTCCCTGGATATCCTACCATAGCTTCAATCTTCATAGATTGATTTAATGCATCTGTCAAAAAGTAAATCTTATGTTGCGTTAAGGGGATGCAGATTAAGGGAAATAACTATTGAATAAACCATTCCTTCTTATGTGTGGCATGGATTAGGTTTGTCAATTTACTTATAGCATCCTTGAATCTTTGCATATAGTCCCATGCCATTTGGTGTGTTCTTTGCATCTGACATAAGCCAAAGTGAAGGATTATTAACACATGAACTATGTACACAGCCTCCTTCAGTTCCACCCCCCAGTGTGGGGTTTACGCTTCTATCTCCATGGGGTTCAACAAAAAACCCCATTCCAAGAGAAATTTTTTGATCCAAACATAAATATAATAAATTAGCCTTCCGCTCAGTAATCCCAAATAGGAATAGTAACACCTAAAATATGTAAAGGAGGCGATTACATACGGTGGGTACGTCAGCAGAATCGGGGCATTTGCAGAGAAAGATGGAGAGGCATCTTTGTGGGACTCTTGGCCTTCCACAAGGATTGTTCGGAAGGTCTTACCATCCTCCTATAGGGAGTGCCCGGTGGAGCAAACAATGTAACTATAGCTTAAGCCTCCGACCAGTGGAGGCGGAAGTTAGGCAAACCGAAAGTTGATTAGAGGATGGGTAATTCAATTAGAGGATGGGAACGGATGGGCGAGATCAATAAATAGAAGGTGTTACTCTTGGTATTCTTCATTAGTGAGATATCCTCGTGAATATAGGAAGGATGGGGATAATAATAGCTTATCCTACCACACCTCTCAGAATTCAAGGAACCTATTACCCGATTGATGAGTTTCTTTCCTGTCGACAAGGAGCTATAGTTTCTTTGGCCTTCCCACTTGGATATCCATATATATTATTGTGGGAGGTAGATGTCATTGATTAGGCTATCAGTAGGGAGACCTCACCCACGGTATCAATTTAGTATCATTCTTTCTTTACTCCAAGAGAATTAACAAGTTCAATAAAGTAAAATGTGGGACCCTGGACCAAGATTAGTTGTTGGACCATCCTATCTAGAAGAACTTCAATGCCACCTTTCCCTAGCCTATCCTTCTACAGGAGCCACCGGGGGTGTAACTCGAAGGACCATCCTTTGTTAATATAATCGAACCATCCTTTATTTTATACTATGCCCCTTATTGCATGCTTTCATTCAGAAGGAAGAGGCTTGGGCTCTAATAGATTAGGACCGGGACTACCCAAAGAAATGAAGGGAAGATGAAGAAAATGAAACTATAGATATCCTTCCCTCACCCGACCCATCGACTATCTTCTTTTGTATGGGAGGACAAGTCGAGCATGCTTTCATTTTCGAATGGTCGGGTACAATATCATCATGGCCGGGAGAAAAAGAGAATGGCCACTTTCTAGAGGGTAAGGAGAACTTCACCCTCAGTTGGCCTAGGCTGCTAGCTATTATTTCCAGTTCATGGCTGAGGAGTATAGCCCCCCTAGTGGGAGTAGAGTTGTTATCTCCCCGGTGGAAGGAGTAGACCCGGTTGGTTCCTGCATTAATGAAGGAAGGGTTTGACCCCACTGACCTTCCTAACTAAGATTCCCGGGGGCCCTAAAGATTTATCACTTTCATTTTCTCTGGTCCATGACAATTGTTCTAAGTGGGGGTCAACTTCACTTTGGGCCACTTCACTCAATTGAACTTCCTTCCTTCTGGTTAGTGATGTTTGGCCTCTCTATCCATCCATCCAACTATCAGGGATTTTGAGCATTCTTTCATTTGGATATCTTACTCTAGGGCTACATAGAGGTTGAGTCGGTTTAAGCGAAGAGAGTGTTGGAATATTCATGGGGCATTCTGTACTAAGATGTGAAATGATGTTTTCATGCAAATCTTAGTGGAATTGGTTCAATTCTCCTAAGTTTTAGATCTATGAATGTATGCTCTATTATATTTCATGTTCTCATTATGTATGTATCTCTAGAACATGTGGCTGTAATATGATTCTTCTGGTTATTCACTTGGATCAATATGTTCAAATGAAGTGTGGGTATAATGTGGGTATAATTGAATGATTTTCCTTCTCATCTCTTTTGTCTATTCATTGAAATCCTCCCAACAACATTTATTTCTCTGCCAACCATTCTTGTCTGTCGGGGTGATATCCTTCCCGTATCGATGTTGTCCCGCTTGAAAAGCTAAGGTAAGCGTTCTTTTTTCTTTCTTTCTCTCAATTGGTGAGGTGAGCACCTTAAAGTTGTCAACCTAATTTGTAGAAATTTTCAAGTGTTAAAAAGTCGATCTCCAAACCCTTTATATGAGATCGATTCACATTACATATGTAATAATGAGATAATGACGTGAGGCTCGATCGTTGTTCCTACCATTCAGAATTCATTTTGGGTCAATCTCTGTCATTAATAAGTGGATAAGAGAGATACCAACTCTTTTGAAGGTCTAGCCTATTATTCATGAAAAGGTCGATCTCCTCCCCAACCTCCAACTCTCTCTCTGTTCGATCAGAGTGCGTTGACCCGGGCCAACAACAACGTTTTCGACAATGAAAATAGCTCGATTCTTCAAACCTCTACAGATATGATACTCAATTTTCCCATTTGTTTTGGCCATTGTTCCTCCAGTAAGTAATTCATTTGATGGCTTAGCTGGTCTTGAGCTCATTATCCCCCTGATTCTTTTCATCTGTTACTAATCTATCATTATCGAAGATGATCAATGACCTCGACTTCATCTATTCAAATCCAGTCATGTTGCTCACTCATCAACTGGGAATTTATTAGCAACCCCTCGCCTACTTCCTTATAGTAACAGATTTCTTTCTATCGAGATATTTCATCCCAAAAAAGAGAATTCTTTTCAGTAAGTTCCACTGCCTTACCAAAAGTTTTACACATGCAAGATTATCATCATTGTTCCTATTCCCTAATGTTATCCTTGTTTACGTTGACCCGATCAAAATCGACCTCTATAGAGAGCCATGTCGCTAATTATCCCGGACTTCCAGTTTATAGTTCTATCGCAATCTTGACACAAATCCACATCTCATCTAGATCCATCTCTAGTCATTCGTTTTGTGCGAGAAAACTAATCTCTAGCCTATAATATTAAGAGGTTCTCAATTTGTCCACTTCGATATCGACCTACCTTTCCAGTTGATTCGCCTATGGCCCGACTGACATCGGGGAATCTCCCTCGGCTGACGATGGACGTTGATCACCTTGTATTTGTCGACTTCTCCCTCATTCTGACTATGTAAGAACTATCTTAAATGGCTACAGACCCTTAGATTTGTATATCCTCTATCAACGACAATGCTTTCTTTTAGTGAGACATAAAAAACCCACTATGTTCCTATGCCTTTTCGTTCCTCCATATACCGATTTTCTTGTAGACCATGTTCATCCAGTTGATTTGATCGATTGATACAAATATTATTGATGTTTCCCCAATCTATCGCTTGACTGATTGATGTCGACTATTCGCATTTTCTCCCGCTTCTGTCTAGTGCCATTGATCAACCTTGGTATGAACTCGATTTAGTCTATTGCCTGTGATCCTATTGCCACTTGCCAGCATCATCCCAGTATTCATGGATCTAGTTGTGTTACCGCCTATCATTGGTGTTTCCTTACCAATATATTCTATGAATTTGGTCTCCATAACCCCCACCAATGCTTGTGATCTGATCCGGTCTGTTTCAATTCGACTTGATATGATCCTCAGCCGCGACTCCTTAAAGTTTTCAACGGACATAGCTATGTTTCTAGTTTCCACATATCCTCTCACATCTCCCTATCGCCATGTTTTCCATAGTTCATGTTTACCCTATTGATGGATTCGAGTACTCGGAGATGGGGAAAGTGGAGGAGTTGAGAAACGCCCTCTCCCAGTCGCTCTCTATCCAGCCAACCTCCCTCTTTCAAACTTTAAGAGAGTCATCATCATTATTTGGTAATCTAAAGAGCTATAGATATCCCAATCTCCATTGTTTTTTCCCAATATTCAACATGAGGAAAGACATTATGAATAGTTTCCACTTAAGGTAGATTAGATCCACGAGTATTCTCATCATGGGGAACATAATATCTGTCATCATCTCCATAAAGAGTCGTTTACCTACTATGATAATGAGGGTATGCATTTTCCCAAATCGTTTACCTACTCTCATCAATCACGAGGAAACTCATTCTCATGTTTCCCAATCCTCATCATTCCCATAAAGAAAGTTTTCCTATCTACGTTGAGCGGTTGTTTCTCCCTCTTATTAAAATATGGAAGTTCTTTTCATAGATCCATCTTCTCGGCAAGTTCATTTCATATAAATAAAGTAGTGTTTAATTTTAAGCTTTTCATTTTCATCAAGTGTCCAACTTTCTCAAGATAAAATAGTGGGAGATCATGACAAAGTCACACTATGCAAGATCAAATAGCGGGAGATCAAGGAAAAGCCTTTTAGAATTAGAAGCATTTCAAATTGGAAGGTGAAACCTCGATCGAATTAGTCGAAATCCATCGAGAAAAATAATGGACTACTAAGGAGAAATAGGGAAAAGGAAATTCAAAGAGAAGTTGCATGGTCATTGCTCATGGGGGTTTTTAGGTAACCATGGTGCTACTAATAAAGAATAGTATATGAATCTCTTTTCATTTTAACCTTGCTTCAAGAAACTGGCACTCAAAAGGAAATGATTGCTCTCTTATATGAGGATAAAACACCCTCGGAGAAGAATCAATGAAAATCCCCTCAGGATGGAACGCACAAACAAGTGGTATATATCAATCAGATCAATAAGCGCACATGCAAAGAGTGAATGAACGAGGATGAAGTGACAGAGAAACCAATGAAATAATGAATTGTGTGGATAGGAAACGTCATGTACTAAAGTGGGTGGGAATATTGGTTGATTCATTAGGGGTTCCTAATTTCTTTCCCACCCCTCCTTCTATGCTTATATTCATTCCTCCCAAGCCTTAGTTCTATTTTATACCCGGTATAGGCGCTTAATTCCCCCTTACTATATATGGTGGGTGGGAAAACAAAGGGCATGGAAATGCCCACTTGCCGACACAAATGAAACTAACCCGGTCTCGAGTAGAGATTCCCACCAACCCCATATTCCTCTTCAGGTGGGTCAAAATAATAGCAGAGGTTTCGGGTGTACATCACAGGGCGGGTGGGATGGAAGTGTATTCCTCTAATCCAACCCTTAGGAACTAGACTCCCTCTCCTCTCATTCCAAAATATAATTCTAAGGATGGAATAGCCCCCCTTCCTTATCGTTATATTCCCTTATCTTCCAAATAAAGTAATACAAGACAGATGGTCAAATGCGAGCGTGTTATAAATCGCATGTAGTATCTCGAACCTTATGCGGGATCATCTATAGTATGAGAAGAAAATCAAAGAGGATGTGGAATAGTGCTATCATCCTTCTATTTCCATCTGTGTTCGATGGATAGAGGACGGTCAGAAGGAAGCCCAACCCAACAAGATTTCAGGGGGTACAATAGAGCTAAAATCTGGCTGATTGTTTCTCTGTATAACCCATCTATTTCTATCATACCAGAAATAAGACTCCTTCTCGTCCCCTTAGGATCCACAAGGATTCGTTTGATTCGTCTAGCCATGGAGCTACAATGATTCGTGGATCGGAGCCTTCTTGGTTGGCTATTTATTTCCACCTACCTATCCCGTTTCAATCTGTTTAAACTATTGTTCCCGGTGATTCCTATTCCCACCACTCTCTCGAATTCCTATTTACCCCTAAGTGAGATGATCCTCTTAAGTGAGATGTTGTAAAATAAATATATGCTTAGAAGGAGAAAAGGATGTGAAAAATAGATCACTGGCACCAAACTAATTATTGATAGCTTAAGGAATTGGAAATATTAGAGAAAATGAGACCTGGAAAAAAGTTGATTCAGCAATACCTGCCACCTCCTGTCTTAGTTTAAATGAAACCTTTTGACTCCATCCCCCTAATAGTTTATTCATTCTGATATAGGATAAAGTGCACAGTTCCATATTCTACAACCCCTTAGCGATTCAATCCCCTTCTTCTTTGGCCTCTTTTAACTTCGTCCGAAGGGGAGTGGCAAGCAGGTGAAAAGTTTATGTGTGATAGGGTAAAATGGATTCTGGGGGGGAGCAAATCCCTTTACTAGTTATTTCATTGACATGCATGCTTCCGTAGTGAGGAGAGAGAATATACCGATCTCTATTCCATATACTTTTCCTTTCTCCTGGGAGTCGTGCCGAATACGAAGCACAATCAATATTAGATATGTTGACCATTCCACTTTTAACCATTCCATTTTCTATTCTGCACCAGTTGGGGGGACTGGGGAGAGACTTCTGTCTTTTTGGTATAAATAATTTGGAGAATGTATTGGTGAAATCTTCCTCCATTTCCATCCCTGTGGGTGAGGCTGCATCGAGAGCACACAACATGGTTTATGAGGATGGATTTCAATAAGTTTGTGTATTAAGAGAATGGCCCCAGCGAAGTTCATCAATTCACACTGCTGAGAAAGGAATTGACAATAGAACTATGAAGGTTAGGAATAAGGAGAGTTATGAACTCGACATTGCAGAATCATGGACTCTTTATCCAACCCAGACCGCCTTCCACTTATGGGTGAAATGAGAATGAACTAGTTGCGTGAGCATGGGAAAGTGTTTCTTTTCCCTCATCCACCGAGTGCGGTAAGAGAGAACTCAACTCAACTTATTTGAGATGGATGCTCGCGAGATTAGTTTTCAACTACCTTGAACATGATGTGAATTGATTATCCATGCCCATTCCAGCTGGCGTACAGA
The DNA here is from genome assembly GCA_009831015.1 of Picea engelmannii. Classification (NCBI taxonomy): domain Eukaryota; kingdom Viridiplantae; phylum Streptophyta; class Pinopsida; order Pinales; family Pinaceae; genus Picea; species Picea engelmannii. Next base: position 126,022 of record ML803573.1, on the reverse strand, counting down.
CCCATGAATGACGTTGGCCATATGAGGTTGGCCCAATAAAGCTAGGTAAAGAAAGGACACAAGGAATTAGTAGTGTAGTGTCCGAGCTCTATATATTATTAAATCGTGTTAATGGCAGATCTGTAACCCGAGATGAAGTTGAATAGTTCAATTTCCTATTTCCACCTACCCCGGGTGAATGACCTTCCTTTCCCCCTTCTCGGCTCTGACGGTTTCCCAATCTGGTAATTCATGCTCTAATCCATCAGTTTGTTTGTATTGGTGGCATTCAAGTACCGAACCCTGATATTGAAATAGTAGCGTTGATGGGATTGGGAATCGGAAGGATATTCCCACTGTTGGATTGGCTAGAGTTGGTTTCGAGGAACCACTAAAGGATAATGATATGCCTTGATGGGCCCGCCTACACCCGGTTCAGATAGAAGTGAAAGGTCTGCCATCACTTATTGATTGATTTCTCAGGGTGCTCTAAATCAAAGGTGATGCGCTCAGTAATATCAGGGCATCAATACTTGGAATTCCCAAGAGTGAAGTGACGAATCGGTGTATCTAAACAAATCATTCCCATGGTTGGAGATAAATAGATGTCGATAAGACTCAACTAAACTGATTTTACTAATTGAACTGTGATCAGTTGAGTAGGATCAGAAAAACAAAGAGCAGATCTACTCTAGTTCGATGATCGCGAGTAACCAATGAGTAGTTCTTGGGTCGATCCAATTGATTGGGCATGGCAGGATCAAATTCCTGTAGGATTTATAGTGGTTTCATCGAGTGTAGTTCCTCGGTTCTCACTCCCATTCAGGGTAGTTCCAGATTGGGAGTTCCAAAAAATGGGACAGAAAAGGAAGGATCAATCTGGAAACAAGCAGGGGTAGGTTCGTCTCAGCTATAATCCATAGTCTAACTTGGCTAGGCTAAATGAATAGGTGGGTGCCCAGCCAAATTGAGAAAAATAAAGTACCGATGCAGTCCAATATTTACAAGTGGAAAAAATATATTATATATAGAGAAACAATAATCAGATTGGGGATTGTTTCAAGAATTCCCAGGAGATAATGTGGTTACCCTGTGACCGAATGTTGTTCGTCTACCGCACGAATGAAAGGAGGGAGTGGTTACCCATATTCAGATAGGGAGAGGAAAAAAACTATTGATCATGTTTCTCACTTCAGTTTCTTTCTCCTAGTAGGGTAGGAAAGAGTGGGAGTGAGTAAGCTGGCTAGTGGACGAGTGAAGGAACTTTTGTTGGCTGGCCCCAGGTACTTATTATTAATTAGCATTGGTTGAACCTGGTTGGGCATTGGCTGAATCCATCTATTTTGAAAAGCCAATTTTATAATATCTCTAAAGATACTTTTTTTCCCTTTCCGGGAAAAACATATAAGAAACCTATTTACTTCGGGGCCTCGGCCAGAGAGAGATATAGATTCGTTCATAGAAGCAGTGTTTAACGTGTTTATAATACCAAATAGTACCCAGATATCAACTATAGGAGAAATGATCCACTCTTCCCCAGTATAGGTAGGACCCAACTCGATATGTGTGTCCAGCGAGTGCCAGCCATATGTATTGCCGACAAGGGAAAGCAAGATGCATGGTCCAAGCTTGACTGCACCCAACCTGTTATATACTATTATATTAGAAATTGAAAGTACTAGCTACTCCAGAAAGCTGTGATTACTTTGGAAAGGCTATAAGTGTCGCCCTAACGAATCCTAATGCTCCTATGGTTTGGTACAGTCACGATCCAATAGATGGGTTCTCAATTGCTTGAGCAAGGGGAAAATCAATCCTACCAATCATAAAGGTTTCTCACCCAACCTGTTGTGCTCTTCTAAATACTGTAATTATATATGTAATTACTTATATAATACATTTACTTTTCATTTGTTTCTTCCCCTCAAAGAGCAATCTACCTACGGGATTTCACAGCTCTACTATTTCTTTTTCTTTCCTTGGCCCACTACTCAGTCATTGAGGGGAAGAAAGAAAGGGGCAGGTTAGTGGGAGTATTATAAGGAAGGAAGGGTCACAGAGCTCAGGAAAGTATTGTTATTAAGGGTTTTTTATCACTTATTTCTCTCTCTCTTTCTTTCTTTGGGATATTTCTCTGGTTCTCCTCCACTCTGCAACGAGTGTTTGGCTCGAGCTTGAGAGCTAAAGCCTAAAGTCCCTTACAAAGCCTTTATATATAGATATATCTTCTCCGGCTTCGTAGATTAAGAGACTTGGGCCTTATCTCCTTCTAGGTGTTGTGTTCATTCTTTATACTATCTCTAGTTACCGACGTCATACGAGCATCTATTTTAGGGGAAGAAATATAATACGGGGAAGAAATACAGGGCTTACAAAGCCTTATATACTTATTTATCCAGGGGGCATCGTATAACTAGAGTCTATGAAAATATCTAAGGAGTTATGACTTATTTCTCTAGCTTTATTCTATCTCTAGTTACCGAAATTAGAATAGATGAGTCAATTCAATACTTTAGAGCTGAGTTAGCATGTCGGGTAAATAAGTGCGCACAAGACAGATCTCTTTTTCTATCCCATTTACTATTTTAGCCCACTGAATTAAGTCATTTGGTGAGGTAGCAAGGTGACCGATAAGACAGATATCTTCTTCTATTCCACTTAGCTACCGAATAAATCAAAGTTTCCATAGTGTAAAAAAGTTCTGTGAAAAATACCAACAAGAAAATAAGCCTCTAAGGCCAAGGCCAGGGAAATAAGTAAAGAAGGAGTTGCTTGAAGAAATAAATTACACCCTTTCAACTGACTATAGAATGGAAAGGCGCTAAAGCATAAAACGAGATATAATGACCAGGGTCATTTAAGGAATCATAAATCATTTGTGAGATAGCTCTACCTAACGATTGAGGGAGCAAGCCAAGGAAATAAGTAAGGGCCTGCCTTTCTAGAGAGGTTAATCCTTTGACAAAGCTTCTATTATATATGTAATTACGCTTTCACATCGTATATCATAATCTTTCTAGAATCTCGTAGCTATCTTGGATATGATAGGATCGTAGATAATGACACTTGCTTTATTTCCTTAACACTTGGGTTGGAGAAAGGATTAGTAGAGAGGAATAACTCCATAATTTTGTCATAGACTCTGATTATACGGAGAGCCTTTAAGTAATTACTCGTGAAAACTAGAGAGAAGCTCCTTGAATAAAGCTTTCAATATTCTCTAATGTAATGTTACGTGTTATGGAGTTCTCTCCCAGGGAAAAAGAAGTTGTTCATATCTATAGTTATGATATTTAAGTGAAAGTTGAGTTAGCGTGAAGATATCTATCCCTATTAGGCCAGATCCCAACATGTCATAAATCAGAGGCTATTTAAAGTATTGCCTTCCTCTCTTTTCAGTAATGAGAATAACTAGAGATAGAATAAAGAGCATAGAATGATTTATAAGTAATTATAATAAACTAGAGCCAAGGAGACCAAGAAGAGAAGTACCCAAAAAAAAGAGAAAACAAAACTCTCTAATGTGGCAAGTCATTAATGAAGTACACCCTCCATATCCTCCCTCCATCTCCTTATCACACTCAATCTAACGTAAACCCTCCATAGATCCTGAGCTGCTTGTTATTTTTCCTTGGCCCACTTAGAAAGAAGTCAACATTAATTTAAGTGGCTTTATCAATACTTTCCATTTGTAAAGCTGGGCCATTTAGAAATACTTACATATAGCCTGTTTTCTTCCCCCAAATTTGAAGAGTTACATCCATTCATTCCCATTGGGGAGAGAACTCTTACTACTTCGCCCCCTTATAAACCCTGCTTTTTTTCTCAAGGTATAGGGTTTAATACTCACTCTGTTCCAGCCAGTCAGGCATGCATTGAAAGGCCCTAGTGGGCATTGAGGGGAAATACTTCTCATACTTCGTTCCAAGCGTTGAAAGGTATGTCGGCTCGTGTCCAGTAATAGGGGGGCAGGACCCCAACGGTGAAAGAAAATAAATGTCTCAGTAATGAAATAGACTCTGAATGAATGTCGGGATTTTTTAATTCCCACTAGAGGGAATCACTTGAAAATAATCATCCCAATATCCTCAGATTCAACCCCAAAGAGTAATCACCCGATCACCACTCATGCATGGCGCTCAGTAAGATAGACACAAGTCACCAAGGTGCGTTAGGTGTGTGTCTCTTACCTTGGCATTGAAACTACTTCACTCTAGTAGAACCAAGAGTAAGGTTTCCCCACAATCAACTCTTGTGACCCGGCCAAGACAGGCGCCTCACCTTAGGTAGGTTAGAAGCTGTGTTCGCCCCACTTGACTTACTTTCTTTTCATGGCCCTGTGAGGTTAACATCTTGCATCCTTCCTCCCTCATTTTTTTTGTTCCACGGGCATCGTCTCTAGGCCAGGTAGTATCCAAACATCTATCTTAACTGACCAACCTTCCTTTTGTTAGGTTCAAGTCAAGGACTTGCTTAAGGACCTTTCTTGGACCCCGACACATACCATTCTACGTGGGTTTATTTCTCACCACCGCAAACCAATAGAACTTCCTTGTATGTTGATAGAGGCTATAGGAATTAACTTCCATGGAAAACGACCTTCCTGACAAGAAGCAAAGGCTCGAGAATAAAGAATCAGGTGATGTGCTCCTTCCTTAACCACACCCACTGAATGTTAGTTGTTTTTCCACCATTCCCTCCAACTTGCCTGCGAGAGCTTTGGACCTAGGCTAACCACTTCTCTTGCCACCAACAAATAGAGTCCAAACCATTGTTTTTTGTATTTTCCCGCGCCTGCCCCTTGTTGAGTTGAAGGGCCTTTATGGGTGGGATCTGAGCAATAAAGTCCACGCTAGCACGCACATAAGGCAAGGCTTAGTATTACATCATCTTACTTGGCTCGACTCAAATATGATTTATATGATTTCGTTCGGGGAATCTCACTCGAAGGATGAAAGTGTCGAGCTGACAAGGCCACCGCCGGCCTTCATGCTGCAGCAGTTCAATACTCGATGTTGCCCTTGCCTTCATGCATCTTGATTTGATTTCAGTTCACCATATCCTCCATCAGCTCACCTTCCCTCATAGTCGTCCCTGGCTTTCTTAAGGGCCTTTCAAAGACACAATATCAAGTCACTGTGACAGTGCCACATACCAATCAATTGGCTGGTAACTTTGATGCCATAGAGGGAGTATTACTTTTCGGACAACAAATTAAGTTTATGTCTTTTTCACTTACTCTCACAACATATATATACATAGCGCTTGAGGTTATTATCTCCTTGGATCGTGAGGTCCACTGGCGTCTTGTAGAAGTCAACTTAGGACCAAAGGCCCCACCCTGGGTAGGCAAGCAGGCTAGAAGAAAGGATATATTTAGGTCCCCCTTCGAACCAGGAGAGATTTATTGGGGCGTCATCCCCCACGCCCATTGCCCCCTTATTGATATCCTTGCTTACTTAAGGGCCTTTCAAGCAATAAATAACATCACGCCGATACGATAAGGAAGGGGATTTGGTGTGGATAGAGAACGAAGCTCATACAACGCAACGCCTCAATTTTATTTTAGCTTGATCGATTATTTTTATGGTGGCTATTAACCCGTAGAAGTACAGATAATGGTATGAAATTAACCCAAGCAGAGCTCTATCTATAGCATTTTTATGGTTTTCATTAACCCACTTGAGAAAGCGAGGAAAGGACTTGAGACCACACTGGGAAGCCGACTAATATCCCTCTATTAAATCCCCGAGAGAGATATATTTTTGTTCCCCTCCCACTCGGGCATACTCTTGCATCACCCGTAGGTTCCTTAGTCCCTGACACACCCAACCAACAACAACTCAGTAATATCATTGATCTGCCTCCCTGCCAAACAAAGTCAAGGGACTTTCGTGACACTTGATCCTATGATGGCTAGGACAACCATAGATCTCAACCATACATTGAAAGCAGTCTTCCTTATCTCCTTGGCCTTGGATTGGCTCGAATAAAGACTCGACTCGACTCCTTGGCTCGTGGTGATGTCCTGTTCACCGTTGGGAAAATTCCATGGAGGTATTAGTTCAATGAAACCCACCTGGACCTCCTATGAGATTATGGGACTTTTTATCACTGCCCCATTCCTAATCGACCCCCAACAATGCTACAGTGCATCATTTTGGCATCTACCCTTTCAACACCTTTGTTAGAGGCCATCCCCTGGGCCTGAAAATGCATACCTTACTGTAGCTGTAACGAAGTCTCCTCCTGCAGGAAATAGCAAGAGAAAATATTAAGGACTTTGAAATACTGACTTACAGTAGTAAGGCATGCATTTTTAGGCCCGTGAAAGGCTTTCATTTTCGGAGGTCTTATCTCCTTGCTTTTTCCTTGGCTTTGCATCTCCATTCAACTCCTTGGCCCCACGCACATTATCTTCCAACGATTGATTAAAGTGTCACTATCACTGCTATTGGGGAAGGTTCACACCACCCAGACAGACAACCAACTATCAATTTCTTCGAACTCTTTTGTTGTGTTGCAAATGAGAAAGACTTTATTTTGGCCCATAACATAACCGGTCAACATGAATTGTCTTTATAATATAATTCACAACCTGACAATATGATCGATAAAGTACTCGAACTCCCACTTCATTAACTAAGGACAAGAAACCTTCTAGTCTCAAAATAGCAAACTCCCACTTCGTTAACTAAGGACGAGAAACTCGCTAGTCTCAAAATAGCAAGAGAAGGGAAAGGACCTATCTAGGTTGGAAAAAGGACTGGTCCTGAGCAGAGAGAAAAAGAAGGTACTGAAAGAAAGGACCTTACTCTGTCTCCCAATTGGTAGGTAATAGTGGTCGATGATAAAGGGGTAGTTACATTCGCAACTCACTCTATGTTCTCGGCCTGGGTGATATTCCATCTTTCTTTCCAAGAGTACTACCTCGTATGTAGTCCATGTCTGTGTTATAATATAGAAGATGGTGTGCTCATTTTACCATTGATGATACCCTCGTCACCCAACCACAGGCCGAAGCCTCCCTCCAAGCACCTTAACCTTGACTGAGAATTCCTCCGAAAGAAAACCCTAGGCTAGATATCCAAACAAAGGACAGCGCATCTCTCCCCAAGGATAGCGCAACACAAAAGACTGATCAGATAGTCCCAAACCCTAGCCAAGAGAAATCCAAGCCAATACTGAAACTAGCTGCTGTTGCAGCTGCACCTGCGACCCTCCTCCAAACCTGCGCACCAACTGCAACTGCAGTGCGCACCAACTGGGAAAACTGCAGTCCTGAGATATGAAAAATGAGAACTGGTGCCCTGTATTTATACTGGTTCTACCAGATTTGCTGGGGCCAACTTCTCCTTATGGATAGTGACTGTTCAGTATATTATTATTATTTCTGGCCGACTTCTTCTCTTGGAGGCTAATAGCCTAATATAAATTATCTTCTTGAGCCAACAAACCTTCTAGGGTTATTATCCAACTCATTAGGGTTTCTCTTGCTTCCCGGAGTCTTCTATTCTCATCAGGTTCACACGTGGGGGTAAATACCTCTCGCAGCTACCATAATGTTAATAGTCTGGGGAGGTGAGGTAGAGAGGTCTCCCACTTAGATCCCCATTAGTGTATTCGAGAGAGATAGGGGATTGCTCCATTGAGTAGGTGTTTATGCTCCGAATCCAGCCAGTAATGGACCTCACGGACAACCAAGCTAACCTTTGTTCCACCACCCGCTACCGAGACGATTTTTTTATGCCCATCGAATAACCTTGAGATGCTAATCCATGATAAACAATACGAGGAATGTGAAATAACTTATATAAAGAGTGAGAGTGACCAGTGAAAATACATCGGTTTCTTACTCGTGCAAAGACACTATTTCTCGGTGACTTAGGCAGCTTATAACGATGTTTGTCCCGCATGTCACTGGGAGGATTGGGATCCCTACAAAAATATTTATGAGGCTCCCATCTCAATTCATATTTAGCCGCAGGCAATCTACGCATGTGATCTCGTATATTTTTCTTCTTCAACATATTCCTAATAATCCCCCTCATCCCTCTGCGAAAAGTCGCTCCACAATGGTAGAGTCTCATCTTTTGTGTTAGCTGAAGTTGCAATAGTAACATCGAACCCTCGGATATGCTCGGAAATCTCGAAATGATCTTCTAGTTCCGGGAATAATTCACGAAACTCTGTCTCCATCGGGAATTGAATGGAGTTTTTCCATATCTCAACTAGAGAATTGTAGAGATACATTAGTGATAAAATATTTTCCAAGGAATTATACATCATATTCCCTCAGAAAGTTCTTTGTTGTGCTAGGTTACTGACATATATTGTGTCTTTCTCGGACCCCTGATCGGAAAAAAAATGATTGGATCAAAACGACTTTCTCGTCGAACGTCTTTGTGCCTGTACGAATCTCTGACCGCGCGAAATCTCCATAGCCAATTCTCTATCTGTCATTATGAAATTTGGGAGTGCCTTTGGAACTACTATTATTTCACACGATATAGGAACTTATGTGATGTTGGCGTGATTCGGTTTTAGCAACGGATCTTGACGTAATACATTTTTCTGATGAAAATGGAGTCCATTTGGCATGATAAACATAAGTTGGCTTCCCTGGTTGAGATATAATGAGCACTACGAACTACCTCAAAGAAAGATAGTGGATTGGAACGATCTGACTTGGGGATTTCTTTTCCTATGAAATGAAACTAACTCTTTCCAACCAAATTACCATTCCTGACCCCCATGAACAAAAATGAGAGTTCTTTAAGTTAAGATGGATGAAAAAATCTTGCTTGAATGAAGCAAGTGTGATTGGGCTTCATTGTTGGTTTGACCGGAATACTTTCTTGGGGATCGGGGTTGTTTAGCTCCCTCCTTTTTTTTTCGGGGTTCCCCACCTCACCGGCAAGTCTTTTCCTATGTATGATCATAAGACCCACCATTTCCATACTGAGAGAATGTCGAAGTAAGGTTGAGACCCTCATTCAATATATGGAATAACATTGGCTACTAAACTCACTCCCTCATTACTTAGCTGAGTAGGGAGGGGCTAGCGTGCGATTCTAGACCAAAGACAATAGCTTAACTCCGATCAATTCACTTCCTCCTTTTCAAAGAGCCTTTATATATATCTGGGGAAACTCTTGAGTGACTCATCGAATTGGTAAACCAAGCACTCTGAGATGCTTGCTTTAGTAGAGGGCCCCCATTATCTCCCAATTTTGTTCTGCCAAAATGAAATACATTACTTGTAAAGGCCGATTTTAAATTAACATCTAGTAATTCTACCAAATGTACAATAATTTCTACTAGGTTTATAAAAGAAGAATAATTCCAAATTTTCTCAACACTTATGCATGTAAAATTTATCAATGAGTAATAAATCTAATTAAAACAATGCATAAATTTGAATTAAATACCTGAACCTGATGTTGTTATCCCTCTTGTTGTCCGCAGCTTGCTTCCTTCCTGCTTCTGGAAAACACTACCCAAAACCGTCCTCCCTGCCGACTAGATAGCTCCCTAGCCCCAGGATATCAATGGATATCCCGGCCCTCCGTGCCCAAAACCCCCAGCAACTCCGGTCCACTGTGTCAATGCCACTCACAAAATTCCTCCCTCTCTGCAATACTCAGAGCTCCCCAAAATCCATGGCCAACTCCCGTAGAATAATCCTCCTCCAACTCCTTTCCCCCCCTTATCCCTCCTTCACCGACTTCCCTTCATTTACTCCCTACCTAATATCTTATCCCATTTATTTAATGCTTCTTATCCTTTATTTAATGTTTGTTATCCCACTCATTTACGTAAGTTTTAATAAATTAAATTATCAACCCTATTAATTCTTTACTCACATAATTAAAGAGCTGATTAATAATTAAATAACCATTGACAATTATGAACAAATAATTAATGATAATTAATTTAGTTAATATTATATAAGAAACAATTATTGTTTAGCTAACATCTTAGGACAATCAGATTATCAATTTAATTATAATTAATAATCC
>ML803573.1:82685-98619 GCA_009831015.1 Picea engelmannii | reverse complement strand
ACACTCGTAGAATTGGCGCACTAGTTAGTAACCTCTTAAGCTCAATGAATGCACTATCACATTCTTCTGTCCATTCATACCTGACCCCCTTGCGTTGCAAAGTGGTGATGGGTTTCGCTATTTTCGAGAATCCTTCCACAAATCTCCGGTAATAACCCGCTAGCCCCATGAAGCTTCTTACCTCATGGGAATTTTTTGGCACTGGCCATTCCATAATGGCCTTTACCTTTTCTGGGTCCACAAAGATTCCTTCGTCGGAAATGATATGACCTAAATAGTGGATCTCTTTCTGGAAGAAGGAACACTTCGACAACTTCCCATACAATTTGTTCTCTCTAAGGCAGGACAACACTATTCGTAAGTGTTCCTCATGTTCTCTTTCATTCTTGGAATAGATGAGGATGTCATCTAAAAATACTTGTATAAAACGGTCTAAGTACTTCCAGAATACACCGTTCATGAGGCTCATGAATACTGCTAGCGCATTGGTCAATCCGAAAGGTACTACAACAAACTCGTAATGTCCAAACCGAGTTCGGAAGGCCATTTTTGGGATATCACCTTCCTTAATCCTTAACTGATGATACCCTGATCGCAAATCGATATTTGAGAATACTGCTGCTCCTTTCATTTGGTTGAAGAGGTCATCTATTCACGGCATCGGGTACCTATTTTTCACTGTAGCACGGTTCAAGTCCCTGTAGTCTATACACAGTCGTAAGGATCCATCCTTCTTCTTTACAAAAATTACCGGTGCGCCCCAAGGTGAGACACTAGGCCTTATTATCCCTAAGTCCAGTAACTCCTTCAACTGCATTTGCAACTCACAAAGTTCTGGCATTGTCATCTGATACGGAGTCTTGGAAATTGGTTCTGCACCAGGTTTTAGTTCAATAGTAAAATCAAGCTCCCTCTCAGGAGGTAACCCTGGTAACTCGTTCGGAAAAACATCCTGAAATTATGACAATACTGGATACTGATCCAATGAGAGTCCCTTCCTTTCATTCATTGCTTCCACTACATAAAGTCGACACCCTTGTCTCAAGCATCGCTTAACCTTCATAGTTTATATAAAGCGTAACGACACTTTTCTCTGTACACCCTAGATCTCTACTGGTCTTCCTTCATCATCGACACAAAGCACCCTCTTTGCGAAACAATCTACCAAAGCTCGATGAGATGCTAACCAATCCATTCCAATGATTAGGTCATATGCCCCGAGAGCAGTGACATATACCTTTAACCTGGTAGTACACACTCCCAGGTCTACTATACAATTATCGACACTAGGTCCTACTGCTTGTTTTTCCCCCGAATCCATTTCGACTTGTTTAAAGTCATCGTGCTCGTAGGCTGCCAACCCACTCTTTTCTAATGCAGATGGTGAAATGAAACTATCTGTCGCACCAAAATCAAACAAAATCTTAACATTGATATGATTTAGCGTACCTGATGACTCCACCACTGTGGATTGATGTTCGGCTTGGTGGTTATTAACTGCTGCGTAAATATGGTGATTGCTACTTTCTCTCCCCATCGACGCCTTTCCTTCTCTATGCACGAACCCTGATTGTAACTCCGGACAGTCACGCTGGTAATGGGGTCCCCCGCACCCCCAAAAGGTAACACCATATTAAACTTGTGCATTGTTATGTGTCTTTCTTGGAAATGAGATCCTTCCCCTGGAACCCCTTCCCCTAATAGCTGTTCCCTGAGATGGTCGTGGTCCTGTCTGTACCGTTGGCGATGATTGAGATGCTGCACTTGCTGCCATTGAAATCCCTGCAGCTACTGTCCTTGGCGCAAATCTATTACCATATGGTAGTGGCCTTGAGCCCCCTCCCCTAGGAAATGTCCTCGGGACCTTTCCTAAGAATCCTGGGCGATGCGGAAATGTCAATCTTGCACCCCCAGTCAAGTTCATATGTTCTTCCACGTAACGTGCATTTTCCACCGCTTCTGCTATTGAAGACGGTTTCCACATCCGTACCATAGCTCTTATCCTAGGGTTCAATCCATAGACGAAGCGCTCTGCCTGTCGTTGGTCGTTATCCATATACGACACATATTTGACCAGTTCCATAAACCTGATATCATATTCTTCTACAGTTTTGTTTTCCTGTACTAAGGCATGAAATGCCCCAACCTGTTGTTCCTCGTAGTATGCTGGTAGATATTTCCTCCTGAACCTCTCCTCGAAAAGTTCCCAAGATACCGTGTCTGGGGTAAGGTGCAGTTGTCTTTCCAGGTTACCCCACCAGTTCAGGGCGCTGTCTCTTAACTGAAAAATGGTGATCTTCGCCTTTGAGTTGGATGCATAGTCCCTTAGGGCAAAACACCTGGTCATGCCTTCCAACCATGCTTCCGTGCGTTCATTAGCATGACCCATGACAAACTCCGGAAGTTTGATCTTCTGCAATTCTCGTGTGATGTCTTCAGGTGGAGGTCCTCCCCCTGAATCCCTTGACGCTTCTGGATTACCCGTTCCAGATGGTGGGGGTTCCACTTCAGTCCCTGCTGTTTGTCGCCCCTTTAAAGTCTCATTGATGGCTTCCAACGAGCGTAGTATGAGGGCTAGTTCGGGCGATGGTGGTGGCAGCGCTGGCGGTGTTGGCGGATCTTGCGACAACGCTCCCCTGCCTCGATTCCCTCGAGTCCCGACCATCTTGTATGCTTTGACCTGCATCCACCAAAGTTGTCAGGGTGAGTTCCAGGATGTTTTAAAATGGGTGCTACTCAAACTAGAAACAGGGTTAGGCGTAAGTTTTCTTTACTTGTCTGTAAACAGACATTACTCCATTAGGGGATTGGCTAGGTTAGGGTTAGGTTTAAGCATCTAAGCTTCATTTCTTTGCCCCTACGAAAATAACTATTGGTTCCTTTTCCCTGTAGCTACGTTATCCTTGCGCCTCACTCGCCACTTCCTATGCTTACTCTCCTAGTACAAATGTCACCTCGTTCCCGCTTGTCCTAGTCTGAGCCCTTTTAATTTACGCTTACAACTTGACTAAAAATGACTTCCGTCCTTATGTTTATTAATTTACGCCGAGAGGCATACACCTATCGACAATGGGCACAATTAATGATCTTTCAATCTTATTTAACCTTAAACCATTATCTGATAGCTATGCATTGAAGATGCTGGCATATTCTTAGTCGTCCTCCAAAATCAATGGGTTAGATTTATTGTTCATAACTTTCTCGCATTTATCAGGGTATCCCTTAGCATGTTTACTCTCTTTTTTTTTTTAAACATTTACCTAATCACATTAAAAAATGATGTAAGGTTATATAATTATCACGTTTAATGATTAAATAGGATTAAACTGCGACAACTAAATAATCGTCCACAACTGCCAGCCACGTTTCGGCATTCACCGGCACTATGTACCTTTCGGCGTTAGTGTTCTTCTTAAGACGTCGCGTTGAGCACATACGTCCCTTTGTGGGCTCCTCCATTTATGTCTTTGGCACTTTATATCTTGGCATGTGACCTGTATGGTTCTAAAAGGCGTTTGATAGCTTGGCATGTGGTCTTGAGTATGACAGTTAAAGTATTTATTTGTGAAATTATTGTAAAAGAAACAATGCATGGCACATTGGTAGGATGGACTTTGTAAAGACTTGACCGGTGGGGAAGTTCGAGGTTCGATCCTCACAGACTCCATAAAATTTTTTTTAGCCCTATATTACTCAAACTTAACTAACATTTTATTAACTTTTAATAAAATTAATAAAGTTAATTAGTTTAATTAATAATGTAAAGTTAAACTTTATTAATTAAACTTTATTAATTTCACAATTATACTTTATTATTTATTTATTTTAATTTTTTTTTTAAATAAAAACGCTAGTGTAAATTTTAAAAAAAAAACTAAAATTTTAAAAATAAAAAGAAATTTAATTATTCAAAATGAAAATTTAATTATAAAAAGAAACGCATTATCTGGCAGCCTTTAAGGTTGGCTTTGGCATGAGGCCCACGTGCCCGGCCTCCGGCTCTCAGCACCGAACCCCTAAGTTGTTCCTTAATCCTCGGCTTGGCGTTCTACTTCTTTGCCTCCTTCGTTTTCTTAGTCTGTCAGGGCTACTATTCCGGAGCTGAAATCACAAGGGTTTTCGTTGTATATTGTTTCAGTGTTGTAATTTTGTTGAGGTTTCAGAACAGAATTATGCATATATAGATTGGATGCGCGCAAGGCAAGGGTTATTTTGACTCTCGTTTTGATACATTTGCACGAAAGTGAGGTGAACCCATTTTGTTCGGACAGAATGAAGATCGTTCCAGTACCATGCTTGGAAGATAATTATGCATATCTGATAATTGATGAAGATACCGGAGAAGCTGCAGTGGTTGATCCCAGGATCTGACAAAAAAAATGACCCGTCCCTATTGTGGATAAGTGTAGCAATGGGTGAAAAACACACTTGCCTCCCGCGGGATTTCCATCACAATCATCAATTAGCGGTCATTTGCAAGCGTCTTCGACCAACCATAATGTACAAATATCCACGGGCTTGCCCGCACATTATTCCCCATTCTCTGAAACCTGGCCAAGCAGATAATACAATAATAATTGAAGCCTTCTTTTCCATTAAGCATCGTTCCTTAGCTTCTTCAAGATGGAAATGGTGGGCCTATCAATTGGCGTGGCCGAAGCGCCACCAAAGGTTTCGATCTGCGGTCAAGGAGCGGAGTGGGGCGATGATCGTTGGAAGTCTCTGAAATGGTGTAGAATAGTGGTTTGTGGAGGAGGGTATTCAAGAAAGCCACGACCGAGCTGGAGAAGCGTTAGGAAGGAGAATTATTAGGGACATAGTGGTAAAAGGGCTTTACAGATACATGCCAATTCGAAGGCAGATGATTCTGTGCCATTTGAGATGTCTTTTGAGAATGCATTGAAGCTTCTGGGTGTTGCAGAGGGGGCTTCGTTTGAATAAATCCTTAGGGCGAAGAATTCTATTCTGGATAGAAACAGAGAGGACCAAGAGCTCGCTACTCAGGTAGATCCCGTGGAACCTCAGAACATTTTACAGGCGGCAGAAGTACATGGGGAAAACATTAAATTTGTTCTTACTACCCATCATCACTGGTATGAATAACTGGATTCATATCAATAACAGAGGGGGAGCTAAAGGTGGTGGAAAGGAACTCTTGCGGGTCTTAGCGGATCTTGATGATTACTTCCTTGCGGTTTCCGAGAGCGAACATGAGGTCTCAAAGATGCTGGAAGCCAATCGCTTGCATTATCACTCCAATTTTGCAGATAATAAAGGTTCTTTAATTTTCCCTTCTTTTTTTTTTTTTTAATTCAGGGGTTTTTGTTTCTAACAATTATAAATATTTGAATATGTTGATATACATTTCGAAGTTTCTACCCATTTGTAACCTAAACCTAGGAGCAATTAACATTCAACGTCTTCATGGACATGACCTACTTCACTCAATTAGTTCTCTCTTTTGTTGTGGTGTTGCACTTATTTTCGCCTTTACTATTTTTGGGATATGAAAGGTATATAGAAGATGTATATACATCACTATTATAATTTTGTGGATACTTTTTGCACAGTTTTGAATATCTTGAACAACACATTATTATTCAGCTTTGACATGGTTCACTTATGGTTATTAGATAGCAAAATATCGTCATGGTTTATTTTAGGCATGTGATATTGATAAGGTGAATATAGATTATTTCAGGCATGTGATATTGATAAGGTGAATATAGATATATACAATTCTTTGTACCCTTGGAAATAAACTATAAACTGCTTGTAATTTGTTTGTAAATCTGGAAATAACTATAAACTGTTTGTAATTTTGTGTATAACTATGTAAATTGTTTGTAATTCTTTGTATAACTATGGAAATAAACTGTCCATAATTTTTTTGTATAACAATGGAAATAAATTGTTTGCAATTGTTTGTAATTCTAGTTTGCAATAGTTTGCAATTCTTTGTAATTCTAGTTTGTAATTCTAGAAATAAACAATGGAAGAATAAGCAATAAATAAATGTAAAATGAAAACCCATATTTCCTTCATATTCCTGGAATAATTCAATCCAATTCCAGCCAAACCCAAATAAGTTACCAATTGTTTTACTTCGATAAATTTGTTTTTACATTTTCCATTCTTGTTGCATATATATATATATATATATATATATATATATATATATATATATTTGTTTTAAAATTTCTTTGTTTTGTTTGCAGGTTAAGCGGAGGGGAAATTTGGCCCTTAAGGATCCAGTGTTTCAACTACAACTCTGATACCATATGTAAAGGCCGGTTTTAAATTAACATCTAGTAATTCTATCAAATGTACAGTAATTTCTACTAGGTTTATAAAAGAAGAATAATTCCAAATTTTCTCAACACTTACGCATGTAAAATTTATCAATGAGTAATAAATATAATTAAAACAATGCATAAATTTGAATTAAATACCTGAACCTGATGTTGTTATCCCTCCTATTGTCTGCATCTTGCTTCCTTCCCGCTTCTGGAAAACACTGCCCAAAACTGTCCTCCCTGCCAACTAGATAGCTCCCTAGCCCTAGGATATCAACGGATATCCTAGCCCTCCGTGCCCAAAACCCTTAGCAACTCTGGTCCACTGTGTCAATGCCACTCACAAAATTCCTCCCTCTCTGCAATACTCAGAGCTCCCCAAAATCCATGGCCAACTCTCGTAGAATAATCCTCCTCCAACTCCTTTCCCCCCCTTATCCCTCCTTCACTGACTTCCCTTCATTTACTCCCTACCTAATATCTTATCCCATTTATTTAATGCTTCTTATCCTTTATTTAATGTTTTTTATCCCACTCATTTACGTAAGTTTTAATAAATTAAATTATCAATCCTATTAATTCTTTACTCACATAATTAAAGAGTTGATTAATTATTAAATAACCATTGACAATTATGAACAAATAATTAATGATAATTAATTTAGTTAATATTATATAAGAAACAATTATTGTTTAGCTAACATCTTAGGACAATCACATTATCAATTTAATTATAATTAATAATCCTTTACATTTATTTAAGCAGGGTCGTTACATTACTTACTTCGATTGCTCAATTTGGAACAACTATCTTTTGGCGATTCTTGGTACCGTTCGAATACACCAGATTCATATGCATGCAAGAAGGGGCGTCTCTCTCTTTCATAGCAGTGAACGGAGACAACCGATATAAGTGAACAGATACAATCGATACACCCCTACCTACCTCAAGGGAGGGGTTGGCCCAAACCATTCTCATTTTATGCCCTGGCATCCAAAAAGAAAGGTGGCTCTGAAACACTTAGGGAAGAGTGGCTCGTTGTCTCACTCACTGTCGTTCATACACCTAATCGATCATTTCGTTGTTCCCATCCACTAGCTAACTTATTATGCGAAATGTATGTTGTTATACGCTTGTGCAAACCCCCGTCAATGCTTTATAGTATGAGGCCGAAAGGAGAAATTTCATGGGAGCATGCTGCCCCACTTGAACCATAGAGAGTCGATTCTCTTATATAAGTGAAAACAATCACTTGACAAAACAACACCTTACGAGCATGAGGTCTATTATATACATCACACCCTCCTTCAATGATAGGGAGGCTTTCCCGGAACATCAAACATTTATCCCTCCCTATGGAACATCAAACATTTAGGAAATAAATTCATTCTCCAAAATCAAAGAGGTAAGGAATATCCCATATACTTAGTGGTAAGGAGAAGTCTAGTAAGTAAGGTAAGGTGTAACTTACCCCTTCTCCTTATTACTTATTCTCCTGGGCATCTAGGGCATCTTCTTACTAGAAATCCCTAGCACTTCTTATACATCATCTGGGGTGTCTCTAATATAGTCTCATCTGGGGTCTTCATCTTATTTCTTTGGCTTTGGCCTTGGGGTGTATTATAAGTCATTACTGAAAAGAGATACTAGATAAAATATGTGAAACAAAGACAACTAGACTCTTAACTATGAACTGACTCTTAAGACACCTACAACTGACTCTCACAACTAAAGCTTATAACTGGTGCTTACAACTGGCGCTTACTCCATTATTTCTAAGTCTCCCCCTTAATGGAGAATGGATTGACTTCTACACCTAACATCTCCCTAAATAGTTCAAACTTAATCTTTCCAAGAGGCTTAGTGAAAATATCAGCAACATTTTCACTAGTATTACAATACATAAGAGCTATTTCATTTAACTGTAACTTTTCTCGAACAAAATGATACTGAGCTTGAACATGCTTTGTCCTTGCATGAAAAATCAGATTCTTCACAATATTGATTGAACTTTGATTATCACATCTGATCATCATAGGTTCCTTTCGTTCTTCTCCAACATCTTGAAGAAGTCTTCTTAACCAAACAACTTCACAAGTTGTTGCACACAAGGCTTTATATTCTGCTTCAGTAGAAGACAAAGATACAGTAGGTTGATTTTTACTTCTCCATGAAACAACCCTGGATCCAATGTTGAACACATATCCAGTGGTTGATCTTCGTTCATCCAGATTGCCAGCCCAATCTGAATCTGAATAACCTGTCAACTCAACATTAGATGCATCAGTATATTTAATACCATAATCAAGTGTACCTTTTAGATACCTGAGTACTGCCTTTGCTGCATTCCAATGGCTTTCATGAGGTTTCGCCATGAACTGACTTGACACACTCACATAATATGAAATATCAGGTCTGGTTGTGGTGAGATAATTCAGACTACCCACCATTTGTCTATACACAGTGCCATTCACCTCCTTCGAACCATCATCACAAGAAAGTTTCACATTCTGTTGCATGGGAACAGTAGAAGACTTACACTAATCCATTTTAAATCTCTTAAGTATTTCTCGGATATACTTACTCTGACAAACAAAAGTTTGGCCTACATTTCTCCAAACTTCAAGACCTAGGCAATAATGTAACTCACCAAAATATTTCATTTCAAATACCTTTGATAACTTCTCCTTGATTTCATCAATTAACTTCTTTGCATTTCCTGTAATTATTAAATCATCAACATATAATGAAATCAATACTATATACCCCTGTTCATCAAATTTGGTATACATATTTGGACCACTTTTTCTCCTCATAAAACCATGTTGAAGAAATAAAGAGTCTATCTTTTCATACCATGACCTAGGGACTTGTTTTAGTCCATACAATGATTTCTTTAACTTACACACTAAGTGTTCTTGCCCTTTTTCCACAAACCCTTCAGGCTGAGTAAGGTAAACCTTTGGTATACCCATTCTGATAGGATGTAACTGACTCAGTAGAGTCTTTTCCTATGTGAGTAGCAGGATCAAACAATTTGTATGATTTAAATTCAGAACAGTACCCAATGAAAATACATTTAATGGCTTTAGCATCCAATTTCCTCCTATTCTCCTTTGGAATATGAGAAAAATCCTTACACCCAAATACTTTCAAATTATGAATTGCAGGTTTGGAACCATTCAAGGATTCGAAAGGAGTAACATTATCAAGACACCTTGTTGGACTTCTATTCTTTAAATAAACTGAAGTATTTATGGCTTCAGCCCAAAATGCATTTGAGAGATTCTTACCTTTCATCATACTATGTGCACACTCTACCAGAGTTCTGTTTTTCCTTTCAGTGACTCCGTTTTGTTGTGGAGTGTGAGGTAATATAAATGTTGTATTATTCCATTATCTTTTCAATATTTGTTGAAGTCCCCTGATTTATACTCTCCCCCTTAATCTGAACGGAGGATTTTGATGGATTTTCCTGTCTGCTTTTCCACCATGGTTCTGAATTCCTTAAAGTACTCGAAAACATCACTTTTTCGTCTAAGGAAGTAAACCCATGTGTATCTCGTGCAATCATCAATAAATAACAGAAAGTAAAATGCACCTCCTAAAGACCTCCTCTGCATAGGTCCACAAACATCAGTATACACAAGATCTAACACATCTCTTTTTTTCTTATCAGGATTAGAGGGGAATTCATCTCTGTGTCCACCATTACAGATCATAACTTGAAGGTTGAATTCTTCAAGAATTATTGCATAGTGAAGGATCTAATGGACCACTTCTAAACTGTTGCAACGAGAGTTAGAGAAGAAGGTCTATAGAAACTTGATGTTACCAGCAAATCACATCATGCATTGACTTCTGTCACTATGCCAACAGAGTTTCTTTGGCATCAAAGGTATGGACACATCAATCATCCTGATTTATTGTTATTACAGAAACAAAATATGGTTGAAGGGCTTCCCATGTTAAAGAATGAGAAGGTTGTTTGTGATGGATGTGCATTAGGAAATATGCACATAGATGATGTGGTAGAAGTCAGTGCATGATGTGTTTTGTTGGTAACATCAAGTTTGTATAGACCTCCTGCTCTGACTCCCGTTGTAACAGTTTGGAAGTGGTCCAACACATCCTTCACTATGCAATAATTCTTGAAGAATTCAACCTTCAAGTTCTGATCTGTAATGGTGGACACAGAGATCAAATTTTTCTTTATTCATGGCACATACACCACATTACAAATGTGACGAACAGTACCATTCAACAATGTCATGGGAATGTCTCCATATCCCTTGATCTAATGAGCGCAGTCATCTCCAAGATATATGCTGGCACCATTCTGTGTTTCTTTAAAATTAGCATACCAATTTTTATTACAAGTCATATGTACTGATGCTCCGGAATCCACAAAAAAGGCATCAGAATCCTCTGTTTCAGCAGATAAAGCAGCGTTAGACACAAACAACCTATGATCCCGTGAGTCAAAATTCGGGGGTTCATCAATATCATCACTAGCAATAAATAATCTGAGATCTTGATTTGAATATTTTTTTGCATAATGACCTGAATGTGTTCTTGGTTTATTCCAAGCCTCATCACTTTTCTTCTTATGACAGTCTTTAATAATATGTCCAGGTGGACCACAATAAAAACAACTCTTTGACTCATTCCTATCAGATTGCATACCTTGATTTGGAGGTTGTCTTCTCTGCGATGAACTGCCTCACTGCCATGAACCACCTCTCTGCCATGAACTATCTCCTCTACCTCTTATTCCTGATCTCCCTCTCGCAAATCTATTATTTGACCACAGTGCCAAATCTTTACTCGGAGGCTTCAGATTCTCGCGCCTCTCTTCCTCTTGCAGCAAAATACCTGTCAGTTCTTCAAACGTAGGAGGTTTCTCCCTTGCTGCGTGACCTGTTATGAACATATGATAATATTCTAGCATACCATTTAAGGTAATAGTGACCATATCAGTGTTGGAAACAATTTCCCCTATATTTACTAGCTTGTCTTTCACCTTTTTAATACGACCCAAAAATGAACTAACAGAGTCATTTCCATCCATCTTAATGCCTAGCAATTTAGTTTTTAGGAACAAAGTGTGATTTGTGTTGCTAGTTTCATACAATTCTTTAAGAGTTGTCCATGTTGCAGTAGAAGTTGTAGTGTCTCTAATATGTGGAATTATGCTACCTTCAACTGACATGTGCAATAATACCTTTGCCTTGTTTTCGCGCTTCTCCCAATCTTGGATCTGTGTTGTTGTCGCATCGACAACCGCATCAGGTTTTAGTTTAGTTCCCTTCGCAATGTTCCAGACACCATAACCTTCCATGAGCGTCTGCATCTTGAATTTCCAGTTAATGAAGTTCGAGCCATCTAACTTGTTGGATTCGTTGAGGTAGGTCTCTGCTAGAGGATTCACCATCGCTGCAATTTAGTCTCTGCAAGTAAATCACCAAGGATATGCAACTTTTTGTCTCTCTACCTTCGGATACCACCAATCCATCTCAATCGGCTATCCAAATAACCTCAGCACACCCTTCCTCTCTGGGTTCCTGTGCTATATTTCTGAATGCTCAAATCACCAAACTTTTGTTTCCATAAAACAAATAGTTACACACAAAATATCACAAATAGTATTCTCTTAAATAATCCACTTTTAAATAATAATAATAAAAAAATGAATAACTCCTTCCACCATTTTCACCTCACACTTTAGGAAACTATCATAATAAATTTTAATAACCTTTATAACTCCACTCCACCTCACTATTTAAAAGGAATGATCTAAGAGTTTAACTCGCTTTAATAAAAAAAACAACTCCAATGAAAACTCACGCATGCAAACTACCGATTTGCCTTCACTCCATGCATGCAAACTTGCTCATGGATTTGCACCAGACGGGAGATGGTGGATCAACCCTCACGTTCCAATGCTCATGCAAATCATGGCTTCTCGAATTCTTATATACTCATGCAGAGCATTATATGAGATCGATGCTTTCCACATGCACAAGAAACAAAATTGATCCGTCCATACAAATGCAACAAAACTCACGATTGGCCCATGATCGGCAAAAACTCCACGTCTTCAAAAACCACACACTTTCCGCACCTCATGCTTTTTCACAAATGCAACAGACACATTTGCACTAGATCTCAAAAACTCACGCAACAGTCTTCACGATGACCGTAACCTCATCTTCCATGCAACTTGAACCCATGCGGCTCTTCTTATCCAGCCTACGAACCAACAAATATTTCCGTAAATAGAGGAATGCACCAGACATATTTTCTCATTCCCCTCCTTGCAAGCTCGCAGATTTAGCAAAGCTTGCCCTCTTGAATCTTATAAAATGGTCACCGGATTTCTCACGAATCCTATCTAATTTTTCTCACACTATCAACGCTCTCTCACCGTGGCTCTGATACCAAGATAAAATATGCGAAACAAACAACACAGTGAGGCTATGCTCACTTCTATATTATTCAATGAAGATGGATTACATCCTTATATAGGAAAAGACTCTACCAAGTCAGTTACATGAAAACTAAAGACAACTAGACTCTTAACTATGAACTGACTCTTAAGACGCCTACAACTGACTCTCACAACTGAAGCTTATAATCGGTGCTTACAACTGGCGCTTACTCCATTATTTCCAAGTATACTTCCTAGATTAAGAGACTTGGTAAAGATTAGATAGATAATATTCTTATTCTTTGACATGATTTTAACATATTGACTCACTCATATGCTTTCGGTAACTAGAGAGCCATCCAAGGAAATAAGCAAGAAGGTTAAGGAAAAAGGAAAATAGTGAAATAACCACCCCTATTTAATTATTTCTTCTATAGCTCCTATATAGAAACTAGCGAGGGAGATAAGTGCATAAATCCAAGAAAGGGAATAAAATAGTGACATAATACTTTGAATTTACCCCAGCCAAAGATATAAGTATATAAGGCTTTTAAGGACTCTCCGCAATTGGATACGCCTTCACTTGGCCACGAGTCTCCTTTATGTCGGTAACTAGCCAAGGAGATAGGTACATAACTCCATAGATCACTTGACAAAGTGTTTCTTCTTTTATAACATAAACTAATATCTTGTTTCGTTCACTAATAGGACCAAGGAGATAAGTGCATAAAGCCAAGTAAAATAGTAAAGTAAGTTACATAACTCCATAGAAACAATGGCCCCTTTTGGCGAATATTGGGCTTTAACTATATCAATAGGTTCGCCTTTCCCCTCAAACTTGGGGGGCCTTGCTATTACTTATGTAATCTGCAAGGGCCTATTTGTTGCAGCTAAACCAGGACTATTATTTTTCACCCATGTGCACCTAAAGACTCAATTGAATAGGGGATAGAAAGAGCAGTAGTGTTGTTATGGAGTTATGTCTTCTTTCTTTACTATGCCCTATTGATGTCGGGCAACTTCGTACCTCACCCTCCTTTGTTGGGTGATTCACTTACCCTACCTCACCCATAATGGGTGAGTCACTAATTGTACCTTTCCCACCTGCGTCAGGAGAGTCACTTACCATACATCGCCCTCTTGCATCAGACGATTCACTTACCGTACCTCGCCCTCCTACATCGAGCGAGTCACTTACCATACCTCGCCCTCCTGCGTTAGGCGAGTCACTTACTATACCTTTTCCTCATGCGTCAGGCGAGTCACTTACCGTACTTCTCCCTCCTGCGTTAGGAGAGTCACTTACCATACCTCGATCTCCCAACAACTCGGTCGATCGAGTGTGAAAACCCTAAGTAACCCCCAAAGGTGTTATATTGTCTTAAACCCCGTATTTTTCATAGCTTTTCGTCGATCGAGCATGAAAATGATGTCGGCCTTCGATATCCCTATGGTCAATCAAGCAATAAATCCCTTCAGTCGAGTGTCTAAAGAAATTCAGAGGCTATTTAAAGACCTAGGGAGTTATGGCTTGCTTATTTTCTTGGCTGGCTTTATAGGTAGGAATTCCCAATAGTTGTACCTTCAGGGGGGGCTGGCTTTATGAGAGAAAGAAGATATATAAATGACACCTTATATCTATTTATCCTGACCTCATAGTACCAAGATCACCATAGATCTCTCACTCAGTGCAATGAATCATCCACATCCATAGCGATGTTCTTCCATTCGAATCATCGACCCAAAACCATTGTACGGGTCAGGGCCTAGAGCATCCCCATAACTCACTCTCTTGCCTATTGCTTGATAAGGGTTAGTTGTTGCTTGGTTCAGTTTTCTCACATTACCCAGTAACCAATATTGGTTTGTATTTGATTAATCTTCCCCCTTTCTGCGGGTTTGACGAGACATCACATTACCCCGCCCCCCTAAATATTCGATGAAGAAAGATTCACACATCGTCCATCGGTTTCCGATGCAATAAGAGTACATTGCGACAGGATCAGTCACCCGCCTCCTCCCTCCCAAATCCTTTATACGCATTAACAAATCATTGTCGCTCACTAAGGAGGGAATTTTATTAATTCAGTAGAAAATAACAAGGAGAAGGGGCATATTTATTATGGAAGAAGATGTGAATGATTCATATTCTATTATATAAGATGCTATGTTGGTATTGAAAGGAAGAGAGAGACTTCGTAACATCAAGGGTGAAAGTGACAGAGACTCATAATATAATTAGAAGGGTTATAAACGACACTTTTCATTTCCGGATCATTATTTTTAGGTCATTATTTCTTTTCATTTTCATACCTCAATCCCACTTATTTCTTCCCTCAATCCTTCCTTTTTAGGCAGGAAACTTAGATCATTATTTCTTATTTTGACATGTCAATCTAATATACCATAAATAACTGAGATAACAAAAGTGGACATGATTGGTGGAGAAGCCTCTTTATATGTTTAAACCACAAGGGTGCAAGTCGAACCAAAGCCTCTTATCTCTTCCCCTCAATTTGTCTTTACAACGATTAAATGAGAGTTACATCAAATATACATAATTAAAGTAATATATTTATTTTTCTATTTTATTTATTCTATTTCAATTACCGAAATGCTTTCTTTGTGACGTGAAATCAAGGAAGAGGGTCATACTTACTTGGATCCCAATCCCTCCTTCAATCGGAACATGCTGTTAGCATTTGGTAAATTTCCTAGAGGTTGAAAAAAGAAGAAATCTACTAAGGTAACCTTAACCAACCACTTTTAAAGCTAGGATCTAGCACTTCCAGCTCCAGAGAGGGATCTCTCTGTAAAATTTAGCTTTGTTTTAAATTAAGATATTAGGCTAGCTATAGGAAATGTTGGTTTTGTTGTAAGGGTTTTTTTTTTTAAGTCGGTTGAGACAAACTACACATCCATTGGGCTATGGGGTCTGTATTTAAGGAATCTGAGATACAACCAGAAATGTTGAAGAAGTCTTTCACAAGGCGAGGTAATACATTCACTGGATCTTTAATAATTTAAATGATGACCAGAAGAAAAGATAAGGAAATAACTCCAACCAACAAGCACTTAAGAATCTCTTAATTGAAGATATTTAGAAGATAAACACTTAAACCTCTAGAATCGGAAACAGGGTATCAGAGATAAATCCTGTAACATAACGCTATTCGTAAAGATTAGATTCAGACAACAAAATGAAAT
>ML803573.1:45016-66015 GCA_009831015.1 Picea engelmannii | reverse complement strand
GGACCCCCCCCCCCCCTCCGTTAAAGGCAGAACGGGTGGGGGGGTCCGCAATCCAATATGAGCCGTGGATTTGCGCGCCCCTTTCAGGACCGTCTAGATCTGTTCACGCATTACCATCGATTTCGGACCCCCCCCCTTTTGTTAAAAGCAGAACACTAAGGGGGGTCCAGAATCAAATGTGGACCGTTGATATAATCATCATGATCTAGATCATTGAAAGGTGAATGAGACATAGGTAGGGGGCGGAAAATGTCATATGTAGGAAAACTTTAGGATAAGAGCATTTACATGGGTTTTCATTTGATTTTTCTCATATACACCACCAAGGGAGGCATCAATTCAATTACACTTAGGCATTGGAGTCATGGGGTAACATCTTCATTGATCGGGCTTTATTTTGGCGAGGCAGGAAAAGCAATTAATCTACATCCTAACCTACTGTCATCAGGCAATTCACCTAGGTCAAACAGTTGGGTTAACATTTTATTCTTTCTAGGGGATATTTGATCAGGATTTGATGGTATGATCAGATGTATTCACTAATCCTAACCTAGGGGCTATCTGACCAATATTAGACAGTGTGATCAGATGTATTCACTAATCCTAACCTAGGGGCTATCTGACCAAGATTAGACAGTGTGATCAGATGCATTCACTAACCTATCAACATTGACAATTTAAAAGAACTTGGTCATGCTTGGAAGGTATGACCAAGTTTCCATTATTGCATGGGGCCTTTGTTTCAATTCTTTTGGCCCTCTTTTCTTTTTCTTCTTCTTTCTTTTTTCTTTTCACAAATTATTTGAAGAATGCAATATCATTTGTCACCAAACCACCAGACACTAATAATATCCAAGTCATCAATTGATTCCCATAATTTATGGGGTGATAACACATGCCACATAGACATTTCTTGGCCAATCATAAAAACCCTTCTTCACTTAGGTATTGAATCGAGAAGATATTTGGTATCCTGGCGGGTCCCCCAAGTGACCATTGCTTAATCCAATCACATAATAGGCAGCCAATTCAATCATATCCACTCGCATATTATATCTGCGGAAACAATATAAGTTTCTAATCTTTTCATAGATTTTGAGGTTTACCTTTTTCCCGAAAAAAATGACTTCACCGTATTTTCACTCTATGGATCGAATGAAAAGAAACATTTTTATTGTTTGTGTAGCAAAGAAGAAGAATAGATATAAAAGTACATGTGTAGGCAACTAATCACAATTAACTTGGTAATTATAACATGTCATTATTATATGGTAAAAGAAATTACCTTCCCCTCCTTTGTTGGGAAAGCGACTTCGCTCCTTCCCCTCGTTCGTCGAGAAAGCAATAAATCCTTGAATTACTTATTTGGTGTGGGGGAAGCGGGAAAGAGATAAACACACCTTCCCCGTAATATAGGAAAGTTCTTCACTCCTTCCCCTCCTTCATCGAGAAAGCAATAAATCCTTGAATTACTTATTTGGTGTGGGGGTAGTGGGAAAGAGATAAACACACCTTCCCCGCGATATGAGAAAGTTCTCCGCTCCTCTATTTCGGAGAAATAGAGTGCTAAAAACACCTTCCCCACGATACGAGAAAGTGCTTCACTCCTCTATTTCGAAGAAATAGAGTGATAAATGCTCCTTCCCCTTTGGGAAAGCGGCTCTGATTTGCTTCGCTCCAAGATAATTCCATTTGTTTGTT
This sequence comes from Picea engelmannii, assembly GCA_009831015.1. NCBI lineage: Eukaryota > Viridiplantae > Streptophyta > Pinopsida > Pinales > Pinaceae > Picea > Picea engelmannii. The sequence goes on along the minus strand of ML803573.1, from coordinate 64,314 downwards.
AAATCTTAGATAAGGGTGTTAGTTGGCATTTTTCCAACTCTATACTAAATAGATAGGGTAGTGGTCATCCATGTTGATTTCCATTTATCGGAGGGGCATGAAACGATGGAGAAATTTTCTTCTCCACCATTATTCTGGGAAATGCATGATGGATCGAGTCAAGTTTCTATTACGTATATAAATAGACTCTAAAGAGACTCGACCCATTTTACTAATAATAAGCGGGATAGAGCATTGTCGGATCACTCGCCTTCCCAATATCCTTCCAATGGTATTTAGAGTAGATTAGTTCCCACAATGTCCAAATAGACCGATCAAAGTTAGTTTGCAAGCTCAATAGCCCTGTGAACCTCTGTCCTTATCGCACCTTTGGAGCAAGTTGGACCTGTTGTTGCGCCGACGACTAAATTCATAGGTTCAACTAGACTTGGTAGCACGAAGCAGTTGCATTCATGATTTTGACTTACTTAAAGGCTTTCGAAAAATATGAGTAGGGAATGGAGCCAGACAAAAGAAGATGGAATCTGATATGCTTACTTAAAGGGCATACGTTTCCCTCAACTACCCTTCCTTAAGGAAGGTCGATTATGCACTTTTGGGTGGGGTTAAGAGGAGGAGATGGGAGTGTTGAGATGAAATAACATAACTTCGTTCGATAGTGGGGCACTTTATTGGTGGGATAAATTATTTATTCTGAACTTCATTCTCCAAGCATTGTTTGCTCAGCCAGTGGGTTACATATTTCGGGCTCTACTCCAGTTTTTCTTCGCTTCGCTTATAGAGCAAGGGATTGAATGACCAAGGAAGGGTAGGGCGGTAGGTCATGGTAATTCTAAAAAAGGAAGATGTAGCAGTGGAGCATGATGCTACCCCTCCCTCCATTTTTTGGCTCTAGTTCCCGACTTTCGACCAGGAGAGCTTCTTATGGGTCTAAAAATAGTAATAACTCAATATGCATGCCATTTTTCTTTAATCAATAGCTTCAATGCACTCTACTAGATTTAGTAGGGCCTTTAGGTAAGCACTCGACCCATTTGAAGGTGGGGAGAGGGAGAGAGAGATAGCTAACACTCGACCTATGTGATAGGGAGAGAAAACACTCGACCTATGTGATAGGGAGAGAGAGAACTCGACCCATCGAGAGAGGTCTAGAGCTAGAGAAAAATGATCCATCTAATAAGTGAAGTAAGGGGTCCCCACACTAAACGTCCATCGATTGTATGTGATCCAATGATTGGTATTTCCCCGGACAAAAATCTCGTTAGTTCGTTGTCTCTCCCCTTTTCATTAACAAAAAGCCGCTCTATTTTATTCTATATTACAGCAAACCAAATCCTCCTACATCCTTAATAAAAAGACCCTCTTTTCCATATCGGCGTGGCATCAAATTCCTCGTCGACTGGTGGGAAAGAGACAAATGATTGCATGTCATAGCTCATATACTAAATTATTACTTTTGGATGAGATTACTCCAAAATCGGATGCTTTTCCACATACTATGGTTCGGTCCACCAAGGCTTGTGAATGGTACCCGGCTTGAGGTAGAGCACTCACTCTATTCTTTCAACCCGAGTAGGCATGGAATATTTAGATAGAGACACTTCATTCCTTCCTCTCAATGACCGAAAAATCCATCTTATGCACGCCATAGTAGCGTCAGTACCAATGCTTGGCCCAGCCCAGGCCATGCAACACCTGTATTAATTTTGTGAGACTACCGGGGTGGGTGATCTACTCCGAACTTTCACCAAAGAAGCACCCTTATTTCTCAATGTCTAATGTTATTATGCTCGAATTTCCAGTGAATGTCATTTTTTCATGTAGTTAGTATCCGTGAGTGGGAAAGAGTAGTTCTAGTCATTCACCCCGTAGTTCCATTTCAACGGCTATGAATAGAGGGCCTTCCATCTGCATAAATGATAATTCAGGGAAAGTTAAAATGAAGGAACCTTTTATCAAAGTGTGAGACCAAATCACTCACTCTACACTCGTGTTGAATTAGAATGAAAAATGAGGTGGTGTAGCAAGTTTGAATCCTTCCACATCAATTTGTAACAACCATCGGGGAACATTGGAGGGGAATTGAGACCGCCCCAGGGTTGGTTTTATTGATGCGCTACTTGACCTAGGGCCCTAAGTCGTTCGTTGTCGTCGGAGGGCCACTTTCATCAATATATAAAGTTGTTTCGTGAAATTCTATTTTCACCTTCCCCATCGTATGTTTTTTCATGGTACATCGCTCCTCTCTAGTTCATTTCACTTATATTATCGACTAAGAATTCATTCATAGTGGGGTGCTTTCTTTCTGGATCAGTAAGTCGTTAGGGCTCGGAGGGGATAAATCTGAACCATAAAGAGTTAGTTCGGACAAACTACATGGTCTATTAAAAGAATGAAAACAATTCATGTTATTCGATTTATAGTTAGAGTAGCTTCCAACTGTGGAAAAGGAAGTGCCACTTCTAGCCATTGTTGATACAATGAAGCTCAGGAAAATCCTAGGGTCTTTCGAAAAAACCAAAACTGCTCTCCCATTTGAACCAAGCCCGAGAAAAGAAGCTACTCCCATGTGTGGGAAAGGATGTAGATACAGGCAAGAATAAAGCAACGAACCCAGAGAGGCATCGAACCTGAGGTTGGTGGAGGGTCGCACTCTACCTATTTAATTGAGAGGATTCCCTCGACCTATTTATCAAGGCAGGGCATTTATGCACGGGGTTAGTTCAGGTAGGCGACACTCCTCACTCACTATGCTATGGAACGAACAAGGCTCTCGTAGCATGATAAACCTCTATTAGAAACAAACATAGTGATCTTACTTAATGATACGATATGGTGGAACTTACCTAGCTGTGGCTATTGTTGGCTAAGAGAAGTATTTAGCTCGTGGTGTGGTGGATAATCCTGATGCTAGTTGTGGCTAATCCTCTGCTAAGAAAGATATAATTTTGTAAGTGCACTAAAAAAAGATAATAATAGAAGAATACTATTATACCCAACATATCACTGGCACACTATGTGCCAATTGGACCAACCCCCATGATTCTCCACTGATGCCCCCATGGCCATCTACTTCAGTGTCCCAGTTTAAGTGTCTCGGTCCTCTTAATTGACACTCCAAGTTTCCAGTGAAGCGCCATGTCCAACCCACTGTTTTTCTATCCCTCTCAATTCTAGATTTCACCACCTATGGCTGGACCTTATAACCTTAGACTATCTACTGACTAAAATGGCATGTACTATCCGCTTCCACTAATATCTATCTGCTTACCTACACGACTCGCTAGAATAGATGCTTTCACTTTTATTAGTTCCTTTTCTCCGAGGTCCCACCTCGTTGATCTCCCCAAAAGTGTCCTCTGTAAGGTGGGGTGGAGGCGGGGCGGGCCTTTCTTGTTTCAATATTCCACTCGGGGATATTCCAAAGTGCAAAGTCTCATTTTTCTTCCAGTTGCAAAAACATTCTATTATGGGTATCATACCCAAGGAAGGGAGAAAGCCCAGTCACGACATTATTTACAAGGGTTCTTGCAGCTACCCCTCCTTCTAAGTTTGGTTCACCAAGTAAATCGAAAATACGGACACTGAAGGAAGTGGAAGTCTATTTCTGAAGGTTGCAGAAATAGTTTTGAGGGAAGATAATAGTCTTCCTGATCATAAAGAAATGGAAGCCTAGATGAGATCTCCCAACCATTAGAAGAATGTGGAAGTGATTATTGTTTCTTTTCTCTCTTTGTGCCAAGATGTTTTCCTAGTGAGCTCTCTGAGACAAAATCATCACTTCTAATGCTCGAGCGAAGCTAACAATTTTCTTTAAAGAAGGAAGAAAGGTAGACTACTCCGATCTGAAATAAACCTAGTTGAGTTACTATTAGTTTCAGATGTAGACTTCAAATAAAGAGAATAGGAATATATGTGAGAGGGTATAATTTGCTTTACCAAAGTGAAATTAACTAAAAGAGAGCGGAGCGTTGTGTCCAAAAAAAAGTAGAAACTAGAGGGAATTTGAAAATGACATCTACCAACACTGCAAGAACCTTCTCTCCTAGCTATCCTAGAAAGCAGGGACTCCCGGATAGAGTAAAAACTCCTGACTACTGTAAACTACTATAATTAGGTCAACAAGACAAGTAGTTTTGTCACTAGCTTGCTCGAAGACAACCCCAGGACACTACTAATCGTTCATTGGGGACTACCCGATGTGCCCAGAAGGATTTGAACCCACAACCTTTTGATCAGAATTCAAACATTCTATCCACTGAACTATGGGCGCATACTAGAGGAACCGGTCGGATTCGAATCGACGAATAGAAGTTTTGCAGACTTCGACCTTAGCCACTTGGCTACAGTTACCTTTCAATTATACTTTTTTCATTTCTTGTTCGGAGTGTATCAAAACCAATGAAGAACATATCATCTATTCGAACAATAGGATAGGAAGGAATGGAGTTCATTTTTGGGATATTGACTTGAATTTTCTTTAGTTGGTCCTTTATAATCTTGCTCAGTATGAAATGTGCTTATGTGGGTAGCATTCAGATGAGAAGCAATTCAGTTTACCAAGTCATCCTTCTCAACAAAGAAACTTTTCCCATTTTTACAATCCACCATGGTTACGCTTTCACCTTTTTCCCTTGGTCTCCTCTCCCCCATGTACACCAAGAATCTAGGTTTATATTGTTCAATAATCGTGGAGACAACCTTTACTTTTATGGCTTCTAGGTCGTAGCCCACTAAGAGAGGGTAATTATCTAGTTCCTTTTTTTAGACTTGCCAATATGTTCCAATAATATTATGGACTAGAGGCACAGGAAAAGACATCAACCCCACCAACTTTCAAAAGATTTAGATTACCTCGAAGATATTCCAGCTAGATAGTTAACTAACCTTTCAATCCTCATAGAAAATCTGATCACTGGCAGATCAACATCACCTATCTGTAAAGATTTTATTAAGAGTACCTATGAAATCCTCTCCCTCACTCTCAACCTATCTTAAGAGCGCATAAATGAGATTGATTCCTCTTAATATTTTCAAAATAGAAACAGAGTGCAAATGAAACCTGAAACATATCAAATCCTCTTAAGATTAAATGAACTAAGGTTGAGTTCTCTCCCTTCTTGAAAGACCTCCCGAGATTGAATAAATAAAAAGGATAATAGTGCTTTCCCCATATCAAGAGACCTTTTTAAGAGTTCATTTCATCCATCTTAACATAAGAAACATTGGTCGATCCCCCTAGCGAGTCCTTAACTGAAAAAGAGTGCATTTCAGCTAATTAATCTTATTTCATCTTAATAGGACTCGCTATTATATAAATAATGGGCGCTCGAACATGCTATAAATAAGTCGAGGATATCGAGGGAGATAGCATTTATGCACTCAACTTATAGTTAGTATGGGGAAAGGGTCCTTTGGAGGGATACCTTTCGGGAGATAGGGAGAAATATGTTAAAGCTGAGTTAGCGTGCCGGGGAAATAAGTGTGCACAAGACATATATCTCTTTATCCCACTACTATTTTATTTTAACCCACTTCATTAAGTCATTAGGTAAGGTACGATTAGTGACTCACCCGATAAAGGAGGGCGAGGAACAATGTTGCTGAACCAAAGGGAAACAAAGTTTCTTTATTGTGGGAGATGTAGCGTGTAAAAAGAAAGTACGGGACATATATCTCCTTCTATATCATTGTTATTTTTAGCCCCTTCAATTAAGTCGTTAGGTCAATGTTTCGATACATAAGTCATAGCAAGGAATTCCCTTTGGAAATAAAGGGATATTGAAATCCCGACATGTAATAAATCGGAGGCTACTACCTTATCTCCTTGGCTTTCCTGGATCTAAAAATTCTCAGGCCACCTCAATCTCCCTACGAACAGGATATCGAGTATCTAAAGACCCCCACCCTACTTATGGGGGCTCGGGTGAGAAATAAATTCCTCGCCCTTTAGCTTTAGTTTAGGGTGAGAGTTTGCTTCCTCGCCCTCCTACCTCAAGCGATCCCGCTTAATGCTTCCTCACCTTCCTACCTCGAGCGATCTCGCTTAACGCTTCCTCACCCTCACCCTTCTTACAGTCAGGTGAGTGGCTCCGCCCCTTAGAGCCTCATATAATTTTGGTAACTAGATAATAAAGAGAAGACACAACTCTCTAAAAGTATATCTGAATTAACTAAGGGGTGTGAAATTCTTTGGTGAAGTTACATGGCTACACTCTAGCTTTCTGAGGTTCTTGACATGCATGCATGAGATGATCTGGAACCTACCCACTCGCTAAAATTAACTAAGTAGAAAGGATTCGATCGAGATCCTTTTTATTGCAAGCCAAAAGCAAAGTCTTTTTCTTCCCTCAACTCAATGCGTTAGCCCTTCCTTAGACATACTTGTCTTCATTTCTTTAGATTTTGGCTGCTATTATATATGTAATATCTCGAAATATTTGATGTCATTTTCTATCTCATTTTAGACTTTGCAGATCCCCAGAATAATTGGTTTAAATGAGCCCTGAATTTCACTATTCATATCCGATAGGAATTTGATTCTCTATGAGAAGTGACTTTTTGGTCTTGATCATAGACTTCACGGTGTTGATTAAGGATTCGCCAAAGATTTAGGTCGAAAAAGAAAGAAATAAAACTCTATCCTTATTCTATTTGTGTCTCCCTATTCTTTTCCTGGCCCTCTTTTTTGCTCGTTACCGAAAATAATAAGGATAAGGATAGAGCCCCCCTTGCAATCGGGGATAGGCTACCGCAGACTTACGGGACCCAAGGATTCCGAACAAAAAGAAAAATTTCTTATAATAAAAATAAGTATATGCATACTTTTACTCTCCTTAATTAATGACGAGTAATTCCTCTCCCTTTGGTCGAGCCTTCTTGCGCATCCTCGATCTCCCCATATGATAATATGGATGGCTATTATTAATTGGGCATTTATTCATTCAAATGAATAGAACAAAATGACAAATGTGGAACAATATTCAATAAATCTTTTTGGGTCATAATTCTATCAATTCGAGGGAGTAAGTCCCGAGCGATATGTTAGAAGAGATTTTTGGGGCTGGAAGTAATAATTGGATCCCTGCATTGGGTTCAGAACTTATTATTAAGAAAGAAATCTAAAGTTCCTAATGGAACATCGAACTATTATAGGGGAAAACATGATTGATTCATATATAAATAATACTTAAGAAATATTTCTAAAGTAATCTGAAGCTTTGTTCATCGATCGATATTCCTGGCCTTTTTGTTTGGAGCATGGAATGAATGCGTAATATCGGGACACTCGACCAAAGGCTTTCAATACATTACGCTTTTTATCTCCTTGGACCTCAAAGTCTAATAAGTTAGTTTTTTTTCCCATTAGTTGTGAAGGGGATTTCAATATACCTATGTTACGAATTTGATCTCCTTGGCCCTCAAAGGCCAATTTATACATTACCCCTTACTTACTTACAATATTTTATGCATTTCACTTTCAATATGCTACACCTAGCTTTCAATATGCTACGCCTTACAATACATTACGCCTTGTGATTTCAATACGTTATGCCTAGCTTTCAATATGTTATGCCTTACAATACATTATGCCTTACATTCCTATTCATCTTTCATTAAGGCCCCCCTTCTTCTCCATCTCCAAAGGGAAGGGTGTGGAATTCACCATTCCCTCTTCTTAGGTTTACGTCCTTATCGACCCAGTATGGCTTTCAATCCTATGATCGATATCGTCCTAAGTTTCACCGTAGTATGACAAATCATAATGGTTTTCAAAGTAAAACCTTAGTCAATATCATAATTATTAAGTAATTCATAATGAATAACCGTCATTCAGGTTTAATGACAATATTCATAATATGATTGATACAACCGTTGGTTCGAGCAAATTGTGCCATAATTCACACTTGAAGAGTATCAACTTGTACTTTGGAAATCTAATGAAGGATTAAAACTATATATTTTCTTGTGAAAATATTCTATTTAATGGTTGTTATGTTAATCATTTGTATAGGAAATATAATTAAATATTGGCAATGTTACATCTTATCTTCAAATATACTCCTCGTTTCTCTTTATAAAAAAAACAGAATTTTAACTTATCAATCTTTTAGAGCAAATATTCCCACACTATATTGCCTTATCTGTACATTGAAATCCTTTAGAGTGAATGGAATTTCACTACATGATTCAGTACATGATCTACTCTTATATCGAAATTCCATTGAGCACTCTAATTAACATGAGTGGATTTCTTGTAGTGGATTTCCAAAACTTCATGGTTGCACCTAGATTTATATCTGAACATTCTTCAGTCTTGGCTCTTGATCATCTTGTGGGACATTCTTGACATAACATTATGTCCTCAAGTTCCTTAGATCATTCTTGATACCAGGTCCAAACTCTTTCATATTCTACAAAACCATCATTTTTCTTCATAATTAATATTGGGTCACCCCAAGGTGACAAACTTGGGTGTATATACCCCTTCTTCAGAATCTCTTCAATTTGCATTTGCAATTCCTTCAATTCTAGTGTACTCATCCTGTAGGGGGTCTTGGATACTAGGGATGCTCCAAACATCAAATTAATGGAGAAATCAACATTTGTTTTAGGAGGTAATCCTGGTATTTCTTTAAATACATCCTCAAACTCCTTTAGGACTACATGATCTTCAATATTTGACACCTTATCTATAGATGTATCTTCCATATGAGCTACAAATATTTGACATCCTTTTCTGTAACATTTCTTCTGTTGCAATGCTGAAATTTCTCTGACAGTTACTGCCCATTCCCTCCACTACTTTAGCTTGTTGTATACTGTGAACAATAATCACTTTTTTTTCCCCACCCCTGTGAGGACAATCTATAAACATATGATCTCCCATAATCCCAACATTTAATAGATTATTGTCTTGGCCTTTTCCCCCCCAGTCTCAATCATTTTGGGTTCCATAATGCATCAAAATTCTTTCTTCTGATTTTCTTGAGAATTGACTATCCAAATCAATTTTCAAAGTGAATAATTATATTCTATTGTCCAATATCTTTCCAATGCCTTATTTCATGCTCAATCCTGCATTCTGAGCATAAAGTTATGGATATTTAAAAATTGTCTTTTCTATGATGTAATCCCTATACATTTGTTCTTCTTCTTCAGAGCCAAAATAGCTCTTAGACACATGATGAATCCTTCTCTAAGCCCTTTTTTGTCTTTAAAAAGAAAAATTTGGGCACTAGCCCCCTTTTATTTCGGCCAAAATCTCATATGACCACGGGTTGTGACCAAGTGCTTAGTTGAAAGGCACTTAACAAGATCTTTGGGAATGTGGGGCTCCGTAACTTCGGGATTCAGAGGTTCTTACAACATCACACCATATTTCTCCTAAACACTGAAATTGCAAACTTCTGAATAGATGCTTCTTCGGAGCTTCAGGTCTCTGGTACTTCATAACTTCAGGCTTCAGGAGATCCACTAACTTAAAACCTTATTTCCCTCAGACTGGAGAAATATTGCATGGTACATATTCGGAGCTTCAGGGCTCCAGTACTATAGAACTTCAAGAGTTCTTTCTATATCACACCTTATTTCTTCGAATGTCGAACTAGAAAATTCCCAGAGAGGCTCTCCGGAGCTTTGCGCTTTGGAGGATCTTACAACTTCGCACCTGAAAACTCTTGAATGTCGAATTTCTGAATTTTTGGGGTCTTCTTATCACTACACACCCAGGGTGCTACATATCAAAATATGGATATGAAACGTGGCCCAATCGACGAGTGACACATGTCGATTTACAATTGGCACATAAGGTATGTAAAAGGCATAAATCAAGTTGACATGTGGCATGCATAAGTGGGTCCATGTCACCCTAGGTGATGTCATCATGCCACATCACTCTGGCACTCCAGGACTTCAATACTCCAGGCTTAGGAGGATCTTACTGCACAACACTTCAATTCCTTCGAACATCGAACTCGAAAACCCCCAAAGGTTTCAAGAATCAACGATCCATGCACCTGACTGAGATCAATGGTCGATAGGAGCTCCGAGACTCTAGGATTCAAAGGATTTCAAGACACAACACAATGTTTCCCTCGAACGCCAAAGTGGTTGACTCCCCGAACCGCCGCTCTCTAGATCTTTAATACTTCGACACTCTAGAGCTTCATGCTTGAGAATACTTCACACTATAAAACTTCAAAACACTCGAATGCCAAATTTCCTAACATACATTATCTGGAGCTTAGGAACTTCAGGATTTAGAGATTTCTTCTGCAACTTCAATGCACAATACCTATGAACCTCCTAACGTCAGCGCTGAGATCAATGACTCTTTCTCCTCCTGTATCCAACAGCTGGGATCTCCTCCGAAACTCCATGCTTTGGGAGTTCTTGCAGCTGATCACCTCCAAACCCCCGAACTGTCAAACGTCAAATCGATGAAGGAAAAAAATCCACGGTTGACGCCTTCCTATCAATGGATGGTCGAAATTGACTCTGACTTCAGGGCTTCATGCCTTTTTACATCAAAACATTTTTCAACAATTCTCTTACAGATCGTCTAACTTTTGGACACTTGCTAATCTGCTAACACGTGTCCTTAACGACGAATGGTCAGGATCTTCTCTAGAGTTTGGGACTTCGAAAGATTTTCTTCTTAGCATCATAAGGACTCATTTCTCTCAGAGTGTCGAACCTCTGAACTGTCGTGAGATCTATGGCTCACACTCACTTGCACGTGCAGATATGAGGGCTGGAGTTGGTCTTCTACCCAGTGCTTTACCTCCTAGTTTGTTCTTGATCCAACGGCCCAGATTCGTCCATGGCCAAAACTGACGGTAAGGTACTCCTCCCAGTGATATACGACGTAGATTCACTCCGAGACTTCAGAGCTTTGGGGAATTTACCTCCTTTTCATCGAAGACTTAAAAATTGTCGAAGCAACAAAGTCTGAAATACTTCAGGTTTTAATCCCTACACTCCTTTTCCATATCCGACGACCCTCATTCTACCGCGTTCAGATCCAACGACCATTGCAGTTTCTCGAACCGCTACACCTCCTAAGATTTCAAAAAAGGTCAAGGTGTGCTCTCAGCACCCTGTTGTCACTCATGGACACTCTATAACTCGAAATTTGGATTTTTAGAACAAGATTCTCTGTGAAATTTCGCTACAATTTCAACTTACACGACCCATCCAGGTGCAATGTTGAAAATTGGAGCTCTGATACCAATTTGTAGCATCCCCAACCTTAGATTGTTGGGCTATGCCACATAAAAATATCATTCCCACTTTATATATATTTATATAACTTTAATCAGACAAATATATTCTGTAAATACACAGATTCAAGAGGAAATAATCGTAAAATCATACATGTAGCATTCACAAAAAAACCCATAAACATAAACACATGTATAAATACACAACATGTAAATTAACACACAATTGATACTTATCTTTGATTTAATACCACCAACTTCATTCAAACCTTCCATGGTCCTCCCATCCTTAGACCACGTTGTTTAGAACTCTCAACAGTGGGTCAACCTTGAGATGGGACTAAACTCCACCCAGGTAAAGGTATTTCTAGCTAGGTTGATGTATCTCAGACAAAAGGAAGTATTCCATCCTAGGAGCCAACTCAAACTAACATACTACTGTCTCTCATTCCCCACATTCTTGTCCCACCCCAGGAAGTGTGCCCCTTCTTTTCTCAACGGTCCTTCGACTGCCCCACTTCCCTTCCAGAGCTTCAACAACAGGTTGGACATGAAGTCTCAGAGCACTGTAGTTTCAGTTGGGCTCCCTCAGGAAATCAATTCCCAACAATTCTCTCACATGGAGAGATTTTCTCACAGGGATGACAACCTGCCTCTTCAATCCATGGGCCTGACAACCTTCCTCTTTAGTCCAACTCTTAAGTCAACTAGGTACATCTACAGGTGATGGAATCAATGGATCTCACGTAAGGAACATGTGATGGAAACGACAGCTTTCAGGTAATACATAGGCGCTTCTAGTGACAGGAAGATACAGGTGCACTGCCCATCCCAGCAAGGATATGGTTTATTGTTTATCACAAGAAAGTACGAGGTATGGCTGAAGAAGTGCATGTAGGATATAGAGGTAAAATTGATGGTGAGGGTGGATCATGGAGATCATGGATGAATGTGTGAATGGGAAGAATCCCCCCCAACGTGAAAGGTAGGATGCACTCCTTCCTCCTCGACAAAAATGAATGGCTCATGCATTAAGGCCACGCTTTTTGTATGCATGTCCCAAATTGGACACTTGTATTCATGAAGTTTCATGGGCTCCACTTGTAATTTGTTTCCTTCCCACATGAACTTAGGATAACATAGGTTATGTCCAACCTTAGTCTTTAGGAATAATAATATTATATTATTCCCTTGGAGATAAGCCCTCTATCTTAGCCCCTTTCCTAGGCTCTTATCCCCTCCCTTTCCCTTCCTAGTGGAGTTTATTTCCCCATACTATTTTATTGTGGTCGGTATACACACAACGATGTATTTTATTAATGATATGGTTGTTTACATATAAAAAAATAGGCTCACTAGCCTTTAGCATCTAGGCTTTCTGACCTAATAATCACATAAGCCTTCTAGCCTATAATAACCTAGCTCACCAGCCTATAAAACATATTTACATTTACAATTACAATTGGAGTTCAGTCTTGGGATATTACACATATTATACTATACATAGGTATAATATTTTAATCCTTAAAAAATACCCTGCCTAGGTGGACATGGTTTCTCATTGTACGAAACCACAACCTATAGAAACACAACAAAATTATATTTTATTTATCATAAAAAACATGTAGAAACACAACAACTATCTTACACACGTAGCAGAATAGTAGTAGAATAGTGTGATTGATAGAGATTAAGTAGAGCATTGTGGTGAATTTATCAAAGGTCATGTTGAGCACTCTAGTACACAATATTTTAGATAAAGGGTTTATTTTTGTGATAGTCCCAAAAAATATACTTGTGGAAAAGTTGGTGTGCAACATTGAATCTTCCCTCATATTCCAAAAAAAAATCAATGTTGAAGTGATTGGGTAGGAATACAGGGTAGTGTTAAGATCCTATAGACCACAAAAAACAAATTTTCTAAGGATGAGAGAAAAACTCTAGGATTTGAAAAATAATAAATACATTAAGATATTGAAGGATAACAAGGGGGAAAATACTATCAAAATGGATGAATCATAATACCATAACAAATTGATGGAGCACCTCACATACAAAATATATAGAGTAGTCAATAAAGAACCTTGAAATAAATTAATGTGTGTAGTGTCCACAATGATCAAGTGTTCATCCATTCATGACTCAATTAAAAAGAAGGTCACTCCAAAGAATGCTATCATGCCTCAAATATATGGTGCACCCAATATTCATAAAGATGGCATCCCTTTAATACCGATTGTAAACATGATGGAATATATGAAAAATTTATTGCTAAGTTACTCATCCTCCCCTCTAGAAATACAAGCTCTTTTTTAAAGGACCCATCAGATCCTTTGTAAAATGTATCAAAAGACAAAATGTATAAGATGATGAAATTATAGTAAGCTTTGACATTGTGTCTCTGTACACCAAGGTCCTAGTGGACCGTGCCATTAATGTCATGGAAGACATCATAGACATAAAAATTCCTAAACTGGTGAAGATATTCATTATGTCAACATATTTCAGATACAAATGAAATTTCTATGAGCAAATTCATGATGTAGCAATAGGCTCCTCACTATCACAAATAGTTGCAAACATCTACATGGAACAATTTGAAGTAAGGGATTTAAACTCCTTTCCACTCACCCCGGGAGTGTGGAAATAATATGTGGATGATATATTCACCAAATGGGGACATGCTAAAGAGCATATTGAAGGCTTATTCAATCACATCAATAGTTTCTCATAGTACTTTAAATTCACCGTTGAGATAGAGAGGTAATACCCACTTTAATTTTTAGATGTAATTCTCAACAAGAAGATCGATGGAAGACTCGGGCATCAAGTCTATAGGATAAAGTAATGCACACATATATACTTTCATGTAAACTATCATCACCACCTAACTCAAAATGTAAGAATCATTCACACCCTTGCCACAAGGGCCACAATAATCTTGAATGTAAAATAATTGAACTATGAACCAGACAACCTTAGTATGGTATTTTGAATGAATGGTTACAATGATTGGAATATTGGCAAGGGAATCCACAAAGCAATGAACATAGGACACTTACATAGGAAGGTGGATATCCCAAAACTCACATTTACATACACTAAAGGTACCACAAATCAAGTTGGAAAAATACTAAGAAGTAGGAACATCATGATAGTCTTCACTCCTATGAACACCATTAGAATCTTGGTAGAATTGGTGAAGGACTCATTAGATATTAGGAAATTGAAAGGTGTCTATAAAATCCCATGTTCCTATTGAAATGTATGTATTTTTGAAATTAGACAGTCATTACAGGCGCACTTAAAAGATCATGCAATAGATAATTCTGAATATTGACCCTCTAGATCAACTCTCACAGGGCACACTCACAACATTAAATGAAGGCCACAATTATACCCAACAATGTAACTATTGCAACAAACTGGAATTTCATACTTGGTTAATAAAGATCAAATTAGCATTCATCATCCTGCAACACATGCACTTTCAAACAAAAACATCTAGAACATGGACTAAAAACACAAGAGAATTTGTTTTAGGAAGGATCGTTAAAATTCATGAATCACTCAATCCATTGTACCTGAGTGTTTGGTACATGAAACAAGAATATTTCTCCTATTGTTTCATTAGTGGAAGAAACCGACATTGATGCATCAATGGGCATCGAGAGTCTGTTATCTAGGCATAGTGAATGCAATCGACATATAATTAGATATAGAAAAAAAAACCTCAAATAAACCACGACACACACAAAATCAATGAATAACATACAAATGATCAATATACTAACCTCCTTCATGAAAATGTCAGGTCTAGTGACCTTCATCTTCCCATAACAAGTCTTCCCATAGCTTGATCCTCTGTGAGGGTCATATGAACTAGGTCCAGGTGCTCTCTCCTGATCGGACTTTGTTGTAGTTCTTGAAGGCCCAATCCCTCCCCTACCATCACCTGAAGGTCACTCTTGGCGAGATGATGCTATAAATGTGTTTTATTGCACTAAGGTACAATTCAAGGTGGTTATCAATGTTTGGGTCTAGATGATGATTTTCTCTATGGGAGGATGTTGGGTAGGGGGGTTAGGCCTCTATCTAGGAGGACGAGGACTTGGAAATGGGCCATGCCTAGCATTTTGTCTATCCTGCATGGACCCACGAACCACCCCCCATAATTTACCAATGTCAAAGTAGTTGACATGATGATGTAAATTAAAATCTTCCCATAATTTTCTAAGGAAATTTAGAGGCACCTCCCTATTATTGCAGAGAGGTTTTTCAAATACCATAAACCACCTATTGATCCAATTGTCTAAAAATGGCTGGAAGGTGCAAAATTCCATACAAATGAGTCTCTTTGTGACTGGTGGTTGTAATCTAGTTCTAGGGTGAATAAACAATGTCATCGTGTCTTGTTTTGAAATGTTAAGGTCTCTAACTTGGTTTTTATCTAGACATGTTCTATGATATTCATACATTCCCACCCTGTAATAAAAAATGTGAGTTAATTGGACTTAGGAATTTGCAATGGAAGAGACAATGATGTTTAGGGAAGTGGTTAGTCACAACTGTGAGGGCTCTCTGTTATTTATTAAGTCATATATAAGGGTTCTAAGAGATCTCATCCTTGCATCAATTTCCATGTTTATGTTTTCCAAATGTGGGTTTGGGTTTGGTGTGTCTTCATGTCGTGATGATGGGTTTGGTTTATCTAAATAATCCACATTATTTAAGTGTGTTGCAAATTAATAAGGGAAAAACAAATTATTTGTTTTATCATTTAAACAACTTATGAAATAAAAGAAATCAAATTCCATCAAAATACTTACCCAAAACCAATTGAATACCATCTCAACAAAGTTTGGCAATGATTTTTCCATCTCTCATCAATTTCCTCTACGAAATTTGCTCAATGTCTCCTTAAATGAATGACACGGTCTATTGGTGAAATAGATCAGTTGTGGGAAATAAAAAGAATTTCCCCCACAGGAACACACACACATTCCTAAGTGCATGTGCAAATTCCTAATGAGGTTGAGTTGGAAGCCTCCATGGAAATTCATAGGAGGTTGAAGCTAGAAAATTACGAATGCATGTGAATTCTTAAGAACATGTGCAATTACATGAGCACCCCATTTCCACTTTTTCAACCATCATCTTCATGCGGGCACCCATAGACCTATCATGGACATTTCTATAGAGATATTGTTTGATTTTGTTCGGATAACCTCCCGTTGTAGATCATCATGCAAAAAAGAGGAAGTTTAAAGTGATATTGGGAATGCCACACCCTCGACAACAAAAATATAAAATGCTAACAAATGAATTCAAGGTCAGTGAGAATGTTTTTAAAGGCCATAAAACACATTTATTGTGATTAGTGAACAACAAAAAAGCTAATTTCCCGATACTATGGTCCCTTTGAAATATTGTAAAGGATTGGAGAGGTAAGTTATAGATTTGGCATTGCCTCCTTGCTTGCAAGTGTGCAATGTATTTCATGTCTCCTTGTTGAAAAAAAATATGCATTTCGCAACTCTCATATTTTAAATTATATTTACTTATAGCTTCTTCAACATCATAATGAGATACCTTCAAATATTGTATGTCTAATGGTCTAAAAGGAAAACCAATTAAGTTATAATACCATCTAGATGGTTGAAAAATAGTGGGAAAATCATGGGATAGAGGATGCCACACGGGAAGGAGAAGAGGATATGAAGATAAAGTTCCCTTAAGGCCTTCATCATGTGATTGTATAATTAGTTGACTATATATGTTTTTGTTAAAAGGTTAAGTGAATTGAATGTATAATTAGTTGACTGTATATGCATATATGTAGTGGAAATGTGATGAGGTAATGTGGAAATTTCAATAAATGAAATTACGGGAAAATTCAAAGGATGCCCTCCTTTGGAATAGAGGTTGATTGAGAACCTTGGTGTTTAGTGAGTTGTCGATTAGGGATAACCTATGGTTGAAAATATAAGGCTAGTTATGTTGTTCTAAAGACATTCTATCAATTATAAAGACATTATATCGATTATATGAGGGAAATTGATTTCCATTTAGTATTTTGAGTTGGAACAATTCTATGTTTCATACTAGTTTAATTGTGTAACTTATTGAGACATTAGAGTGTTCTTTTGTTTGGGGATATTCCAAACACACTCAAGCCTAAAGGTGGTTTGTTGTTTGAGATTTCTTCTACTTGGATCCAATTGAATTTTTAAATAAATATTTTTTATTATATGAGTATTAATTACACATTTATCCATTAGATCCTTACTACTCAATGCATGACTAAATCACTTATTTTTGTTAGTGGTATGTATGTATATTTGTTTAGTAATGAATTGAGTGGTTGGTGGATAAGAGTCATCTACATTACATTATCTACCTGGCATTATGTCCATTGTTTTGTAAATATGATCTTTGTAGATTAAAATAACATTTTAGGGTTGTTGTGTGGCTTAGTGGTTGGTACATGGGGATGTCAAAAAGAAAACAACTTAGATCAAACCTTAATGAGTGTAGAGCTCCATGTGAGTGAGGGAAGGTGTTTGCCCAATAATGTTTAATAATTTAACTTGTTAATCTAACCACATAATTTCCATAGGATTTTCTAATACACCTGAATAATTGTCATATGATCTTCTATAGAAGATTTTTATTAGCATCCACATAGGTGATGCATGTCTCAACTTGCAATATTATCATTTTTTGGTGGTGTTATTAAGTGTCTCTTAAATTAATTATAACGTTTTGTTGACAAACTTAACAAACTATTCAAACTACTCAAATCTCTAATGAATTAGGTGATTTAGTCTTACATCTTACACACAAAAAAATGTATCATCACAGACATCTCATCCTCAATTTCTCTTTATTTGTAAAACAAGTATAAAAGTTTTCATCTCCCTATTGTCAGGTAATGAAAATTTAATCTAAATTAATAAAATAAACATTTTTTATACTGAGAAAATTTTTAACCATTTTATTATCATAATAATTGAGTAATATCCCATTAATCAATCAAATGATATTCCAATTAGCTAGTAATGTTAGCAAGTAATGTAACCCTGTGACAAAATTCAAATCTAATTAGTAATGTATTGTGGAATTTTAATAAATATGGAGGTTTTGGTAAATGATATTGTTATTCATTCTAACTAAATAAGATGGATAAGTTGTTGGGTATGATAAAATGGTAAAGGATAAAAATAAGATTCGAGAGTGCAACATGGGAACATTTAGCGAAATGAAATGTGTTTCCCAATTAGAGCTGCTAGATGACGAATTGTATTGTCCAATTAGTGAGTAATATGACCCTTACTTATCACAAAATTCAAAATGCTCATTAATTTTCAAATTGACTTCTTTCGGAGTGAGTTCGGAATAAGAGGCTCCTACAGGGATAGAAATAAAGTTAAGATTCAACGTGGAACATGGTCACATCGAACAAGCAGGTCGTTGTCGAAGTCAGTTGTATTTGCCAAGCAGGTCGTTGTTGAGGACAGTTGTATTTGCCAAGCAGATCGTTGTCGAAGCCATTTGTATTTTCCAAGCAGGTCGTTGTCGATGACAGCTATATTTGCCAAGCAAATTCAGGTAAAAAGTCATATAATTGAGGTAAAAAGTCAGTCGTATATTATTAGCTGGGCGAAAAATGACCCTTTCCTTCGCTTTGCTTGTTTTTTCCGAGTATATAATTCAGGTAAAAAGTCATAGTCGTATATTATTAGCTGGGCGGAAAATGACCCTTTCCTTCGATTTGCTTGGTTTCTGCGAGTATATAATTAAGGTAAAAAGTCATATAATTCAGGTAAAAAGTCATAGTCGTATATTATTAGCTGGGCGGAAATGACTTAGATTTCATCAACACCGTGAACTTTCTCAGATTCCCTTCATATCGTTTTTGGTTGCACGATTTCTGTTCTGCTATGATTTTTTAATTTCAGGTTGATAATTACATGGTATTTGGGTTTCTTTGCGGGGTTCTTATAATTTATCTACTTGCGAGGGCACATGCTCCATTTATGTAATGCTGTCTAAGACGCTCTGATCTTATCC
>ML803573.1:11303-31070 GCA_009831015.1 Picea engelmannii | reverse complement strand
TTACTATAATTTCATCATCTTATACATTTTGTCTTTTGATACATTTTACAAAGGATCTGATGGGTCCTTTAAAAAAGAGCTTGTATTTCTAGAGGGGAGGATGAGTAACTTAGCAATAAATTTTTCATATATTCCATCATGTTTACAATCGGTATTAAAGGGATGCCATCTTTATGAATATTGGGTGCACCATATATTTGAGGCATGATAGCATTCTTTGGAGTGACCTTCTTTTTAATTGAGTCATGAATGGATGAACACTTGATCAT
Source organism: Picea engelmannii (assembly GCA_009831015.1). Taxonomy (NCBI): domain Eukaryota; kingdom Viridiplantae; phylum Streptophyta; class Pinopsida; order Pinales; family Pinaceae; genus Picea; species Picea engelmannii. Next base: position 30,801 of record ML803573.1, on the reverse strand, counting down.
TGTGGACACTACACACATTAATTTATTTCAAGGTTCTTTATTGACTACTCTATATATTTTGTATGTGAGGTGCTCCATCAATTTGTTATGGTATTATGATTCATCCATTTTGATAGTATTTTCCCCCTTGTTATCCTTCAATATCTTAATGTATTTATTATTTTTCAAATCCTAGAGTTTTTCTCTCATCCTTAGAAAATTTGTTTTTTGTGGTCTATAGGATCTTAACACTACCCTGTATTCCTACCCAATCACTTCAACATTGATTTTTTTTTGGAATATGAGGGAAGATTCAATGTTGCACACCAACTTTTCCACAAGTATATTTTTTGGGACTATCACAAAAATAAACCCTTTATCTAAAATATTGTGTACTAGAGTGCTCAACATGACCTTTGATAAATTCACCACAATGCTCTACTTAATCTCTATCAATCACACTATTCTACTACTATTCTGCTACGTGTGTAAGATAGTTGTTGTGTTTCTACATGTTTTTTATGATAAATAAAATATAATTTTGTTGTGTTTCTATAGGTTGTGGTTTCGTACAATGAGAAACCATGTCCACCTAGGCAGGGTATTTTTTAAGGATTAAAATATTATACCTATGTATAGTATAATATGTGTAATATCCCAAGACTGAACTCCAATTGTAATTGTAAATGTAAATATGTTTTATAGGCTGGTGAGCTAGGTTATTATAGGCTAGAAGGCTTATGTGATTATTAGGTCAGAAAGCCTAGATGCTAAAGGCTAGTGAGCCTATTTTTTTATATGTAAACAACCATATCATTAATAAAATACATCGTTGTGTGTATACCGACCACAATAAAATAGTATGGGGAAATAAACTCCACTAGGAAGGGAAAGGGAGGGGATAAGAGCCTAGGAAAGGGGCTAAGATAGAGGGCTTATCTCCAAGGGAATAATATAATATTATTATTCCTAAAGACTAAGGTTGGACATAACCTATGTTATCCTAAGTTCATGTGGGAAGGAAACAAATTACAAGTGGAGCCCATGAAACTTCATGAATACAAGTGTCCAATTTGGGACATGCATACAAAAAGCGTGGCCTTAATGCATGAGCCATTCATTTTTGTCGAGGAGGAAGGAGTGCATCCTACCTTTCACGTTGGGGGGGATTCTTCCCATTCACACATTCATCCATGATCTCCATGATCCACCCTCACCATCAATTTTACCTCTATATCCTACATGCACTTCTTCAGCCATACCTCGTACTTTCTTGTGATAAACAATAAACCATATCCTTGCTGGGATGGGCAGTGCACCTGTATCTTCCTGTCACTAGAAGCGCCTATGTATTACCTGAAAGCTGTCGTTTCCATCACATGTTCCTTACGTGAGATCCATTGATTCCATCACCTGTAGATGTACCTAGTTGACTTAAGAGTTGGACTAAAGAGGAAGGTTGTCAGGCCCATGGATTGAAGAGGCAGGTTGTCATCCCTGTGAGAAAATCTCTCCATGTGAGAGAATTGTTGGGAATTGATTTCCTGAGGGAGCCCAACTGAAACTACAGTGCTCTGAGACTTCATGTCCAACCTGTTGTTGAAGATCTGGAAGGGAAGTGGGGCAGTCGAAGGACCGTTGAGAAAAGAAGGGGCACACTTCCTGGGGTGGGACAAGAATGTGGGGAATGAGAGACAGTAGTATGTTAGTTTGAGTTGGCTTCTAGGATGGAATACTTCCTTTTGTCTGAGATACATCAACCTAGCTAGAAATACCTTTACCTGGGTGGAGTTTAGTCCCATCTCAAGGTTGACCCACTGTTGAGAGTTCTAAACAATGTGGTCTAAGGATGGGAGGACCATGGAAGGTTTGAATGAAGTTGGTGGTATTAAATCAAATATAAGTATTAATTGTGTGTTAATTTACATGTTGTGTATTTATACATGTGTTTATGTTTATGGGTTTTTTTGTGAATGCTACATGTATGATTTTACTATTATTTCCTCTTGAATCTATGTATTTATAGAATATATTTGTCTGATTAAAGTTATATAAATATATATAAAGTGGGAATGATATTTTTATGTGGCATAGCCCAACAATCTAAGGTTGGGGATGCTACAAATTGGTATCAGAGCTCCAATTTTCAACATTGCACCTAGATGGGTCATGTAAGTTGAAATTGTAGCGAATTTTCACAGAGAATCTTGTTTGAAAAATCCAAATTTCGAGTTATAGAGTGTCCATGAGTGACAACAGGGTGCTGAGAGCACACCTTGACCTTTTTTGAAATCTTAGGAGGTGTAGCAGTTCGAGAAACTGCAATGGTTGTTGGATCTGAATGTGGTAGAATGAGGGTCGTCGGATATGGAAAAGGAGCGCAGGGATTAAAACCTGAAGTATTTCAGACTTTGTTGCTTCGACAATTTTTAAGTCTTCAATGAAAAGGAGGTAAATTCCCCAAAGCTCTGAAGTCCCGTAGTGAATCTACGCCGTATATCACTGGGAGGAGTACCTTACCGTCAGTTTTGGCCATGGACGAATCTGGGCCATTGGATCAAGAACAAACTAGGATGTAAAGCACTGGGTAGAAGACCAAACTCCAGCCCTCATATCTGCACGTGCAAGTGAGTGTGAGCCGTAGATCTCACGACAGTTCAGAGGTTTGACACTCCGAGAGAAACGAGTCCTTATGATGCTAAGAAGAAAATCTTTCGAAGTCCCAAACTCTGGAGAAGATCCTGACCATTCTTCGTTAATGACACGTGTCAGCAGATTAGCAAGTGTCCAGAAGTTAGATGATCTGGAAGAGAATTGTTGAAAAATGTTTTGATGTAAAAAGGCCCGAAGCCCTGAAGTCAGAGTCAATTTCGACCATCCATTGACAGGAAGGCGTCAACCGTGGATTTTTTCCTTCATCGATTTGACGTTTGACAGTTCGAGGGTTTGGAGGTGATCAGTTGCAAGAACTCCCAAAGCACGGAGTTTCGGAGGAGATCCCAGCCGTTGGATACAGGAGGAGAAAGAGTCATTGATCTCAGCGCTGACGTTAGGCGGTTAATAGGTATTGTGAATTGAAGTTGTAGAAGAAATCTCTGAATCCTGAAGTTCCTAAGCTCCAAATAATGTATGTTAGGAAATTTGGCATTCGAGTGTTTTGAAGTTTTATAGTGTGAAGTCTTCTCAAGCACGAAGCTCTAGAGTTTCGAAGTATTAAAGCTCTAGAGAGCAGCGGTTCGGGGAGTCAACCACTTTGGCGTTCGAGGGAAACATTGTGTTGTGTTTTGAAATCCTTTGAATCCTAGAGTCTCGGAGCTCCTATCGCCATTGATCTCAGTCAGGAGCATGGATCGTTGATTCTTGAAACCTTTGGGGGTTTTCGAGTTCGATGTTCGAAGGAATTGAAGTGTTGTGCAGTAAGATCCTCCAAAGCCTGGAGTATTGAAGTCCTGGAGTGCCAGAGTGATGTGGCATGATGACATCACCTAGGGTGACATGGACCCACTTATGCATGCCACATGTCAACTTGATTTGTGCCTTTTACATACCTTATGTTCCAATTGTAAATCGACATGTGTCACTCATCGATTGGGCCACGTGTCATCTCCATATTTTGATATGTATCACCCTAGGTGCGTAGTGATAAGAAGACCCCAAAAATTCAGAAATTCGACATTCAGGAGTTTTCAGGTGCAAAGTTGTAATATCCTCCGAAGCGCAAAGCTCCGGAGAGCCTCTCTGGGAATTTTCTAATTCGACATTCGAAGAAATAAGGTGTGATATAGAAAGAACTCTTGAAGTTCTAAAGTACTGGAGCCCTGAAGCTCCGAATATGTACCATGCAATATTTCTCCAGTCTGAGGGAAATAAGGTTTTAAGTTAGTGGATCTCCCGAAGCTCGAAGTTATGAAGTACTAGAGCCTTGAAGCTCCGAAGAAGCATCTATTCAGAAGTTCACAATTTCAGTGTTCAGGAGAAATATGGTGTGATGTTGTAAGAACCTCTGAATCCCAAAGTTTTGGAGCCCCACATTCCCAAAGATCTTGTTAAGCGCCTTTCAACTAAGCACTTGGTCACAACCCGTGGTCATATGAGATTTTGGCCGAAATAAAAGGGGGTTAGTGCCAAAATTTTTCTTTTTAAAGACAAAAAAGGGCTTAGAGAAGGATTCATCATGTGTTTAAGAGCTATTTTGGCTCTGAAGAAGAAGAACAAATGTATAGGGATTACATCATAGAAAAGACAATTTTTAAATATCCATAACTTTATGCTCAGAATGAAGGATTGAGCATGAAATAAGGCGTTGGAAATATATTGGACAATAGAATATAATTATTCACTTTGAAAATTGATTTGGATAGTCAATTCTCAAGAAAATCAGAAGAAATAATTTCGATGCATTATGGAACCCAGAATGATTGAGACTGGGGGGGAAAAGGCCAAGACAATCATCTATTAAATGTTGGGATTATGGGAGATCATATGTTTAGGGATTGTCCTCACAGGGGTGGGGAAAAAAAAGTGATTATTGTTCACAGTATACAACAAGCTAAAGTAGTGGAGGGCATAGGCAGTAACTGTTAGAGAAATTTCAGCGTTGCAGCAGAAGAAATGTTACAAAAAAGGATGTCAAATATTTGTAGCTCATATGGAAGATACATCTAGAGATAAGGTGTCAAATATTGAAGATCATGTAGTCCTAAAGGAGTTTGAGGATGTATTTAAAGAAATACCAGGATTACCTCCTAAAAAAAATGTTGATTTCTCCATTAATTTGATGTTTGGAGCATCCCTAGTATCCAAGACCCCCTACAGGATGATTACACTAGAATTGAAGGAATTGCAAATGCAAATTGAAGAGCTTCTAAAGAAGGGGTATATATGCCCAAGTTTGTCACCTTGGGGTGCCCCAGTATTAATTGTGAAGAAAAAGGATGGTTTTGTAAAATATCCTTTAGAGTGAATGGAATTTCACTACATCATTCAGTACATGATCTACTCTTATATTGAAATTCCATTGAGCACTCTAATTAACATGAGTGGATTTCTTGTAGTGGATTTCCAAAACTTCATGGTTGCACCTAGATTTATATCTGAACATTCTTCAGTCTTGGCTCTTGATCATCTTGTGGGATGGTTCAAACCCTTTCTACTTAGTTAATTTTAGCGAGTGGGTAGGTTCCAGATCATCTCATGCATGCATGTCAAGAACCTCAGAAAGCTAGAGTGTAGCCACGTAACTTCACCAAATAATTTCACACCCCTTAGTTAATTTGGATAGACTTTTAGAGAGTTGTGTCTTCTCTTTATTATCTAGTTACCAAAATTATATGAGGCTCTAAGGGGCGGAGCCACTCACCTGACTGTAATAAGGGTGAGGGTGAGGAAGCGTTAAGAGAGATCGCTCGAGGTAGGAAGGTGAGGAAGCATTAAGCGGGCTCGCTCGAGGTAGGAGGGTGAGGAAGCAAATTCTCACCCTAAACTAAAGCTAAAGGGCGAGGAATTTATTGCTCACCCAAGCCCCCATAAGTAGGGTGGGGGTATTTAGACACTCGATATCCTGTTCGTAGGGAGATTGAGGTGGCCTGAGAATTTTTAGATCCAGGAAGGCCAAGGAGATAAGGTAGAGCCTCCGATTTACGACATGTTGGGCTTTCAATATCCATTTATTTCCAAAGGGAATTCCTTGCTATGACTTATGTATCAAAACATTGACCTAACGACTTAATTGAAGGGGCTAAAAATAACAATGATATAGAAGGAGATATATGTCCTGTACTTTCTTTTTACACGCTACATCTCCCACAATAAAGAAACTTTGTTTCCCTTTGGTTGAGCAACATTGTTCCTTGCCCTCCTTTGTCGGGTGAGTAACTAATCATACCTCACCTAATGACTTAATGAAGTGGTTTAAAATAAAATAGTAGTGGGATAAAGAGATATCTGTCTTGTGCACACTTATTTCCCCGGCACGCTAACTCAGCTTTAACATATTTCTCCCTATCTCCCGAAAGGTATCCCTCCAAAGGACCCTTTCCCCATACTAACTATAAGTTTAGTGCATAAATGCTATCTCCCTCGATATCCTCGATTTATTTATAGCATGGTCGAGCGCCCATTATTTATATAATAGCGAGTCCTATTAAGATGAAATAAGATTAATTAGCTGAAATGCACTCTTTTTCAGTTAAGGACTCGCTAGGGGGCTCGACCAATGTTTCTTATGTTAAGAGGGATGAAATGAACTCTTAAAAAGGTCTCTTGATATGGGGAAAGAACTATTATCCTTTTTCTTTATTCAATCTCGGGAGGTCTTTCAAGAAGGGAGAGCACTCAACCTTTGTTCATTTAATCTTAAGAGGATTTGATATGTTTCAGGTTTCATTTGCACTCTGTTTCTATTTTGAAAATATTAAGAGGAATCAATCTCATTTATGCGCTCTTAAGATAGGTTGAGGGAGAGGGAGAGGATTTCATAGGTACTCTTAATAAATATTTACAGATAGGTGTGATCTGCCAGTGATCAGATTTTCTATGGGGATTGAAAGGTTAGTTAACTATCTAGCTGGAATATCTTCGAGGTAATCTAAATCTTTTGAAAGTTGGTGGGGTTGATGTATTTTCCTGTGCCTCTATTCTAGAAGCTTATCGGAACATATTGGCAAGTCTAAAAAAAGGAACTAGATAATTACCCTCTCTTAGTGGGCTACGACCTAGAAGCCATAAAAGTAAAGGTTGTCTCCACGATTATTGAACAATATAAACCTAGATTCTTGGTGTACATGGGGGAGAGGAGACCAAGGGAAAAAGGTGAAAGCGTAACCATGGTGGATTGTAAAAATGGGAAAAGTTTCTTTGTTGAGAAGGATGACTTGGTAAACTGAATTGCTTCTCATCTGAATGCTACCCACATAAGCACATTTCATACTGAGCAAGATTATAAAGGACCAACTAAAGAAAATTCAAGTCAATATCCCAAAAATGAACTCCATTCCTTCCTATCCTATTGTTCGAATAGATGATATGTTCTTCATTGGTTTTGATACACTCCGAACAAGAAATGAAAAAAGTATAATTGAAAGGTAACTGTAGCCAAGTGGCTAAGGTCGAAGTCTGCAAAACTTCTATTCGTCGATTCGAATCCGACCGGTTCCTCTAGTATGCGCCCATAGTTCAGTGGATAGAATGTTTGAATTCTGATCAAAAGGTTGTGGGTTCAAATCCTTCTGGGCACATCGGGTAGTCCCCAATGAACGATTAGTAGTGTCCTGGGGTTGTCTTCGAGCAAGCTAGTGACAAAACTACTTGTCTTGTTGACCTAATTATAGTAGTTTACAGTAGTCAGGAGTTTTTACTCTATCCGGGAGTCCCTGCTTTCTAGGATAGCTAGGAGAGAAGGTTCTTGCAGTGTTGGTAGATGTCATTTTCAAATTCCCTCTAGTTTCTACTTTTTTTTGGACACAACGCTCCGCTCTCTTTTAGTTAATTTCACTTTGGTAAAGCAAATTATACCCTCTCACATATATTCCTATTCTCTTTATTTGAAGTCTACATCTGAAACTAATAGTAACTCAACTAGGTTTATTTCAGATCGGAGTAGTCTACCTTTCTTCCTTCTTTAAAGAAAATTGTTAGCTTCGCTCGAGCATTAGAAGTGATGATTTTGTCTCAGAGAGCTCACTAGGAAAACATCTTGGCACAAAGAGAGAAAAGAAACAATAATCACTTCCACATTCTTCTAATGGTTGGGAGATCTCATCTAGGCTTCCATTTCTTTATGATCAGGAAGACTATTATCTTCCCTCAAAACTATTTCTGCAACCTTCAGAAATAGACTTCCACTTCCTTCAGTGTCCGTATTTTCGATTTACTTGGTGAACCAAACTTAGAAGGAGGGGTAGCTGCAAGAACCCTTGTAAATAATGTCGTGACTGGGCTTTCTCCCTTCCTTGGGTATGATACCCATAATAGAATGTTTTTGCAACTGGAAGAAAAATGAGACTTTGCACTTTGGAATATCCCCGAGTGGAATATTGAAACAAGAAAGGCCCGCCCCGCCTCCACCCCACCTTACAGAGGACACTTTTGGGGAGATCAACGAGGTGGGACCTCGGAGAAAAGGAACTAATAAAAGTGAAAGCATCTATTCTAGCGAGTCGTGTAGGTAAGCAGATAGATATTAGTGGAAGCGGATAGTACATGCCATTTTAGTCAGTAGATAGTCTAAGGTTATAAGGTCCAGCCATAGGTGGTGAAATCTAGAATTGAGAGGGATAGAAAAACAGTGGGTTGGACATGGCGCTTCACTGGAAACTTGGAGTGTCAATTAAGAGGACCGAGACACTTAAACTGGGACACTGAAGTAGATGGCCATGGGGGCATCAGTGGAGAATCATGGGGGTTGGTCCAATTGGCACATAGTGTGCCAGTGATATGTTGGGTATAATAGTATTCTTCTATTATTATCTTTTTTTAGTGCACTTACAAAATTATATCTTTCTTAGCAGAGGATTAGCCACAACTAGCATCAGGATTATCCACCACACCACGAGCTAAATACTTCTCTTAGCCAACAATAGCCACAGCTAGGTAAGTTCCACCATATCGTATCATTAAGTAAGATCACTATGTTTGTTTCTAATAGAGGTTTATCATGCTACGAGAGCCTTGTTCGTTCCATAGCATAGTGAGTGAGGAGTGTCGCCTACCTGAACTAACCCCGTGCATAAATGCCCTGCCTTGATAAATAGGTCGAGGGAATCCTCTCAATTAAATAGGTAGAGTGCGACCCTCCACCAACCTCAGGTTCGATGCCTCTCTGGGTTCGTTGCTTTATTCTTGCCTGTATCTACATCCTTTCCCACACATGGGAGTAGCTTCTTTTCTCGGGCTTGGTTCAAATGGGAGAGCAGTTTTGGTTTTTTCGAAAGACCCTAGGATTTTCCTGAGCTTCATTGTATCAACAATGGCTAGAAGTGGCACTTCCTTTTCCACAGTTGGAAGCTACTCTAACTATAAATCGAATAACATGAATTGTTTTCATTCTTTTAATAGACCATGTAGTTTGTCCGAACTAACTCTTTATGGTTCAGATTTATCCCCTCCGAGCCCTAACGACTTACTGATCCAGAAAGAAAGCACCCCACTATGAATGAATTCTTAGTCGATAATATAAGTGAAATGAACTAGAGAGGAGCGATGTACCATGAAAAAACATACGATGGGGAAGGTGAAAATAGAATTTCACGAAACAACTTTATATATTGATGAAAGTGGCCCTCCGACGACAACGAACGACTTAGGGCCCTAGGTCAAGTAGCGCATCAATAAAACCAACCCTGGGGCGGTCTCAATTCCCCTCCAATGTTCCCCGATGGTTGTTACAAATTGATGTGGAAGGATTCAAACTTGCTACACCACCTCATTTTTCATTCTAATTCAACACGAGTGTAGAGTGAGTGATTTGGTCTCACACTTTGATAAAAGGTTCCTTCATTTTAACTTTCCCTGAATTATCATTTATGCAGATGGAAGGCCCTCTATTCATAGCCGTTGAAATGGAACTACGGGGTGAATGACTAGAACTACTCTTTCCCACTCACGGATACTAACTACATGAAAAAATGACATTCACTGGAAATTCGAGCATAATAACATTAGACATTGAGAAATAAGGGTGCTTCTTTGGTGAAAGTTCGGAGTAGATCACCCACCCCGGTAGTCTCACAAAATTAATACAGGTGTTGCATGGCCTGGGCTGGGCCAAGCATTGGTACTGACGCTACTATGGCGTGCATAAGATGGATTTTTCGGTCATTGAGAGGAAGGAATGAAGTGTCTCTATCTAAATATTCCATGCCTACTCGGGTTGAAAGAATAGAGTGAGTGCTCTACCTCAAGCCGGGTACCATTCACAAGCCTTGGTGGACCGAACCATAGTATGTGGAAAAGCATCCGATTTTGGAGTAATCTCATCCAAAAGTAATAATTTAGTATATGAGCTATGACATGCAATCATTTGTCTCTTTCCCACCAGTCGACGAGGAATTTGATGCCACGCCGATATGGAAAAGAGGGTCTTTTTATTAAGGATGTAGGAGGATTTGGTTTGCTGTAATATAGAATAAAATAGAGCGGCTTTTTGTTAATGAAAAGGGGAGAGACAACGAACTAACGAGATTTTTGTCCGGGGAAATACCAATCATTGGATCACATACAATCGATGGACGTTTAGTGTGGGGACCCCTTACTTCACTTATTAGATGGATCATTTTTCTCTAGCTCTAGACCTCTCTCGATGGGTCGAGTTCTCTCTCTCCCTATCACATAGGTCGAGTGTTTTCTCTCCCTATCACATAGGTCGAGTGTTAGCTATCTCTCTCTCCCTCTCCCCACCTTCAAATGGGTCGAGTGCTTACCTAAAGGCCCTACTAAATCTAGTAGAGTGCATTGAAGCTATTGATTAAAGAAAAATGGCATGCATATTGAGTTATTACTATTTTTAGACCCATAAGAAGCTCTCCTGGTCGAAAGTCGGGAACTAGAGCCAAAAAATGGAGGGAGGGGTAGCATCATGCTCCACTGCTACATCTTCCTTTTTTAGAATTACCATGACCTACCGCCCTACCCTTCCTTGGTCATTCAATCCCTTGCTCTATAAGCGAAGCGAAGAAAAACTGGAGTAGAGCCCGAAATATGTAACCCACTGGCTGAGCAAACAATGCTTGGAGAATGAAGTTCAGAATAAATAATTTATCCCACCAATAAAGTGCCCCACTATCGAACGAAGTTATGTTATTTCATCTCAACACTCCCATCTCCTCCTCTTAACCCCACCCAAAAGTGCATAATCGACCTTCCTTAAGGAAGGGTAGTTGAGGGAAACGTATGCCCTTTAAGTAAGCATATCAGATTCCATCTTCTTTTGTCTGGCTCCATTCCCTACTCATATTTTTCGAAAGCCTTTAAGTAAGTCAAAATCATGAATGCAACTGCTTCGTGCTACCAAGTCTAGTTGAACCTATGAATTTAGTCGTCGGCGCAACAACAGGTCCAACTTGCTCCAAAGGTGCGATAAGGACAGAGGTTCACAGGGCTATTGAGCTTGCAAACTAACTTTGATCGGTCTATTTGGACATTGTGGGAACTAATCTACTCTAAATACCATTGGAAGGATATTGGGAAGGCGAGTGATCCGACAATGCTCTATCCCGCTTATTATTAGTAAAATGGGTCGAGTCTCTTTAGAGTCTATTTATATACGTAATAGAAACTTGACTCGATCCATCATGCATTTCCCAGAATAATGGTGGAGAAGAAAATTTCTCCATCGTTTCATGCCCCTCCGATAAATGGAAATCAACATGGATGACCACTACCCTATCTATTTAGTATAGAGTTGGAAAAATGCCAACTAACACCCTTATCTAAGATTTAACAAACAAATGGAATTATCTTGGAGCGAAGCAAATCAGAGCCGCTTTCCCAAAGGGGAAGGAGCATTTATCACTCTATTTCTTCGAAATAGAGGAGTGAAGCACTTTCTCGTATCACGGGGAATGTGTGTTTAGCACTCTATTTCTCCGAAATAGAGGAGCGGAGCACTTTCTCGTATCACAGGGAAGGTGTGTTTAGCTCTTTCCCACTGCCCCCACACCAAATAAGTAATTCAAGGATTTATTGCTTTCTCGATGAAGGAGGGGAAGGAGCGAAGAACTTTCCTATATTACGGGGAAGGTTCGTTTATCTCTTTCCCGCTGCCTCCACACCAAATAAGTAATTCAGGGATTTATTGCTTTCCCGACGAACGAGGGGAAGGAACGAAGTCGCTTTCCCAACAAAGGAGGGGAAGGTAATTTCTTTTACCATATAATAATGACATGTTATAATTACCAAGATAATTGTGATTAGTTGCCTACACATGTACTTTTGTATCTATTCTTTTTCTTTGCTACACGAACAATAAAAATGTTTCTTTTCATTCGATCCATAGAGTGAAAATACGGTGAAGTCATTTTTTTCAGGAAAAAGGTAAACCTCAAAATCTATGAAAAGATTAGAAACTTCTATTGTTTCCACAGATATAATATGCGGGTGGATATGATTGAGTTGGCCGCCTATTATGTGACTGGATTAAGCAATGGTCACTTGGGGGACCCGCCAGGATACCAAATATCTTCTCGAGTCAATACCTAAGTGAAGAAGGGTTTTATGATTGGCCAAGAAATGTCTACGTGGCATGTTCCGATTGAAGGAGGGATTGGGATCCAAGTAAGTATGACCCTCTTCCTTGATTTCCCATCACAAAGAAAGCATTTCAGTAATTGAAATAGAATAAATAAAATAGAAAAATAAATATATTACTTTAATTATGTATATTTGATGTAACTCTCATTTAATCGTTGTAAAGACAAATTGAGGGGAAGAGATAAGAGGCTTTGGTTCGACTCGCACCCTTGTGGTTTAAACATATAAAGAGGCTTATCCACCAATCATGTCCACTTTTGTTATCTCATTTATTTATGGTATATTAGATTGACATGTCAAAATAAGAAATAATGATCTAAGTTGCCGGCCTAAAAAGGAAGGATTGAGGGAAGAAATAAGTGGGATTGAGGTAAGAAAATGAAAAGAAATAATGACCTAAAAATAATGATCCGGAAATGAAAAGTGTCGTTTATAAACCTTCTAATTATATTATGAGTCTCTGTCACTTTCACCCTTGATGTTACGAAGTCTCTCTCTTCCTTTCAATACTAGCATAGCATCTTATATAATAGAATATGAATCATTCACATCTTCCATAATAAATATGCCCCTTCTCCTTATTATTTTCTACTGAATTAATAAAATTCCCTCCTTAGTGAGCGACAATGATTTGTTAATGCATATAAAGGATTTGGGAGGGAGGAGGCGGGTGACTGATCCTGTTGCAATGTACTCTTATTGCATCGAAAACCGATGGACGATGTGTGAATCTTTCTTCATCGAATATTTAGGGGGGCGGGGTAATGCGATCTCTCGTCAAACCCCCAGAAAGGGGGAAGATTAATCAAATACCAACCAATATTGGTTATTGGGTAATGTGAGAAAACTGAACCAAGCAACAACTAACCCTTATCAAGAAATAGGCAAGAGAGTGAGTTATGGGGATGCTCTAGGCCCTGACCCGTACAATGGTTTTGGGTCGGTGATTCGATAGGAAGAACATCACTATGGATGTGGATGATTCATTGCACTGAGTGAGTGATCTATGGTGATCTTGGCACTACGAGGTCAGGATAAATAGATATAAGGTGTCATTTATATATCTTCTTTCTCTCATAAAGCCAGCCCCCCCTGAAGGTACAACTGTTGGGAATTCCTACCTATAAAGCCAGCCAAGGAAATAAGCAAGCCATAACTCCCTAGGTCTTTAAATAGCCTCTGAATTTATTTAGACACTCGACTAAAGGGATTTATTGCTCGATTGACCATAGGGAGATCGAAGGCCGACATCATTTTCATGCTCAATCGACGGAAAGCTATGAAAAATACGGGGTTTAAGACAATATAACATCTTTGGGGGTTACTTAGGGTTTTCACACTCGATCGACTGAGTTGTTGGGAGATCAAGGTATGGTAAGTGACTCTCCTAACGCAGGAGGGAGAAGTACGGTAAGTGACTCACCTAACGCAGGAGGGTGAGGTACAGTAAGTGACTTGCTCGATGTAGGAGGGCGAGGTACGGTAAGTGACTCGCCTGATGCAAGAGGGCGATGTATGGTAAGTGACTCTCCTGACGCAGGTGGGCAAGGTACAATTAGTGACTCACCCATTATGGGTGAGGTAGGGTAAGTGAGTCACCCAACAAAGGAGGGTGAGGTACGAAGTTTCCCGACATCAATAGGGCATAGTAAAGAAAGAAGACATAACTCCATAACAACACTACTGCTCTTTCTATCCCCTATTCAATTGAGTCATTAGGTGCACATGGGTGAAAAATAACAGTCCTGGTTTAACTGCAACAAATAGGCCCTTGCAGATTACATAAGTAATAGCAAGGCCCCCCAAGTTTGAGGGGAAAGACGAACCTATTTGATATAGTTAAAGCCCAATATTCGCCAAAAGGGGCCATTGTTTCTATGGAGTTATGTAACTTACTTTACTATTTTACTTGGCTTTATGCACTTATCTCCTTGGTCCTATTAGTGACCGAAACGAGATATTAGTTTATGTTATAAAAGAAGAAACACTTTTTCAAGTGATCTATGGAGTTATGTACCTATCTCCTTGGCTAGTTACCGACATAAAGGAGACTCGTGGCCAAGTGAAGGTGTATCCAATTGTGGAGAGTCCTTAAAATCCTTATATACTTATATCTTTGGCTGGGGTAAATTCAAAGTATTATGTCACTATTTTATTCCCTTGCTTGGCTTTATGCACTTATCTCCCTCGCTAGTTGCTATATAGGAGCTATAGAAGAAATAATTAAATAGGGGTGGTTATTTCACTATTTTCCTTTTTCCTTAACCTTCTTGCTTATTTCCTTGAATGGCTCTCTAGTTACCGAAAGCATATGAGTGAGTCAATATGTTAAAAGTGTGTCAAAGAATAAGAATATTATCTATCTAATCTTTACCAAGTCTCTTAATCTAGGAAGTATACTTGGAAATAATGGAGTAAGCGCCAGTTGTAAGCATCGGTTATAAGCTTCAGTTGTGAGAGTCAGTTGTAGGCATCTTAAGAGTCAGTTCATAGTTAAGAGTCTAGTTGTCTTTAGTTTTCATGTAACTGACTCGGTAGAGTCTTTTCCTATATAAGGATGTAATCCATCTTCATTGAATAATATAGAAGTGAGCATAGCCTCACTGTGTTGTTTGTTTCGCATATTTTATCTTGGTATCAGAGCCACGGGGAGAGAGCGTTGATAGCATGAGAAACAATGGATAGGATTCGTGAGAAATCTGGCGACCAATTTATAAGATTCAAGAGGGAAAGCTTTGCTAAATCTGCGAGCTTGCGAGGAGGGGAATGAGAAAATCTGTCTAGTGCATTCCTCTATTTACGGAAATATTTGTTGGTTCGCAGGCTGGATAAGAAGAGCCGCATGGGTTCAAGTTGCATGGAAGATGAGGTTACGGTCATCATGAAGACTGTTGCGTGATTTTTTGAGATCTAGTGCAAATGCGTCTGTTGCATTTGTGAAAAAGCGTGAGGTGCAGAAAGTGTGTGGTGTTTGAAGACGTGGAGTTTTTGCCGATCGTGGGCCAATTGTGAGTTTTGTTGCATTTGTATGGACAGATCAATTTTGTTTCTTGTGCATGTGGAAAGCGCCGATCTCATACAATGCTCTGCGTGAGTATATAAGAATTCAAGAAGCCACGATTTGCATGAGCATTGGAATGTGAGGGCTGATCCACCATCTCCCGTCTGGTGCAAATCCATGAGCAAGTTTGCATGCATGGAGTGAAGGAAAATCGGTAGTTTGCATGCGTGAGTTTTCATTGGAGTTGTTTTTTTATTAAAGCAAGTTAAAATCTTAGATCATTCCTTTTAAATAGTGAGGTGGAGTGGAGTTATAAAGCTTATTAAAATTTATTATGATAGTTTCCTAAAGTGTGAGGTGAAAATGGTGGAAGGAGTTATTCATTTTTTTATTATTATTATTTAAAAGTGGATTATTTAAGAGAATACTATTTGTGAGATTTTGTGTGTGACTATTTGTTTTATGGAAACAAAAGTTTGGTGATTTGAGCATTCAGAAATATAGCACAGGAACCCATAGAGGAAGGGTGTGCTGAGGTTATTTGGATAGCCGAGATTGAGATGGATTGGTGGTATCCGAAGGTAGAGCGACAAAAAGTTGCATATCCTTGGTGATTTACTTGCAGAGACTAAATTGCAGCAATGGAGAATCCTCTAGCAGAGACCTACCTCAACGAATCCAACAAGTTAGATGGCTCGAACTTCATTAACTGGAAATTCAAGATGCAGACGCTCATGGAAGGTTATGGTGTCTGGAACATTGCGAAGGGAACTAAACTGAAACCTGATGCGGTTGTCGATGCGACAGCAACACAGATCCAAAATTGGGAGAAGCGCGAAAACAAGGCAAAGGTATTATTTCACATGTCAGTTGAAGGTAGCATAATTCCACATATTAGAGACACTACAAATTCTACTGCAACATGGACAACTCTTAAAGCATTGTATGAAACTAGCAACACAAATCACATTTTGTTCCTGAAAGCTAAATTGCTAGGCATTAAGATGGATGGAAATGAATCTGTTAGTTCATTTTTGGGTCGTATTAAAAAGGTGAAAGACAAGCTAGTAAATATAGGGGAAACTGTTTCCAACACTGATATGGTCACTATTACCTTAAATGGTATGCTATAATATTATCATATGTTCATAACAGGTCACGCAACAAGGGAGAAACCTTCTACGTTTGAAGAACTGACAGGTATTTTGCTGCAAGAGGAAGAGAGGTGCGAGAATCTGAAGCCTCCGAGTAAAGATTTGGCACTGTGGTCAAATAATAGATTTGCGAGAGGGAGATCAGGAATAAGAGGCAGGGGAGATAGTTCATGGCAAAGAGGTGGTTCATGGAAGTGAGGCATTTCATCGCAGAGAAGACAACCTCCAAATCAAGGTATGCAATCTGATAAGAATGAGTCAAAGAGTTGTTTTTATTGTGGTCAACCTGGACATATTATTAAAGACTGTCATAAGAAGAAAAGTGATGAGGCTTAGAATAAACCAAGAACACATTCAGGTCATTATGCAGAAAAATCTTCAAATCAAGATCTCAGATTATTTATTGCTAGTGATGATATTGATGAACCCCCGAATTTTGACTCATGGGATCTTAGGTTGTTTGTGTCTAACGCTGCTTTATATGCTGAAACAGAGGATTCTGATGCCTTGTTTGTGGATTCTGGAGCATCGGTACATATGACTTGTAATAAAAATTGGTATGCTAATTTTAAAGAAACACAGAATGGTTCCAGCGTATATCTTGGAGATGACTGTGCTCATCAGATCAAGGGATATGGAGACATTCCCGTGACATTGTTGAATGGTATTGTCCGTCACATTTGTAATGTGGTGTATGTGCCATGAATAAAGAAAAATTTGATCTCTGTGTCCATTACAGATCAGAACTTGAAGGTTGAATTCTTCAAGAATTATTGCATAGTGAAGGATCTGTTGGACCACTTCCAAACTGTTACAACGAGAGTCAGAGCAGGAGGTCTATACAAACTTGATGTTACCAACAAAACACATCATGCACTGACTTCTACCACATCATCTATGTGCATCTTTCCTAATGCACATCCATCACAAGCAACCTTCTCATTCTTTAACATGGGAAGTCCTTCAACCATATTATGTTTCTGTAATAACAATAAATCAGGATGATTGATGTGTCCATACCTTTGATGCCAAAGAAACTCTATTGGCATAGTGACAAAAGTCAATGCATGATGTGATTTGATGGTAACATCAAGTTTCTATAGACCTTCTTCTCTAACTCTCGTTGCAACAGTTTGGAAGTGGTCCAGTAGATCCTTCACTATGCAATAATTCTTGAAGAATTCAACCTTCAAGTTATGATCTGTAATGGTGGACACAGAGATGAATTCCCCTCTAATCCTGATAAGAAAAAAAGAGATGTGTTAGATCTTGTGTATACTGATGTTTGTGGACCTATGCAGAGGAGGTCTTTAGGAGGTGCATTTTACTTTCTGTTATTTATTGATGATTGCACGAGATACACATGGGTTTACTTCCTTAGATGAAAAAGTGATGTTTTCGAGTACTTTAAGGAATTCAGAACCATGGTGGAAAAGCAGACAGGAAAATCCATCAAAATACTCCGTCCAGATTAAGGGGGAGAGTATAAATCAGGGGACTTCAACAAATATTGCAAAGATAATGGAATAATACAACAATTTACAGTACCTCACACTCCACAACAAAACGGAGTCACTGAAAGGAAAAACAGAACTCTGGTAGAGTGTGCACATAGTATGATGAAAGGTAAGAATCTCTCAAATGCATTTTGGGTTGAATCCATAAATACTGCAGTTTATTTAAAGAATAGAAGTCCAACAAGGTGTCTTGATAATGTTACTCCTTTTGAATCCTTGAATGGTTCCAAACCTGCAGTTCATAATTTGAAAGTATTTGGGTGTAAGACTTTTTCTCATATTCCAAAGGAGAATAGGAGGAAATTGGATGTTAAAGCCATTAAATGTATTTTCATTGGGTACTGTTCTGAATTTAAATCATACAAACTGTTTGATCCTGCTACTCACATAGGAAAAGACTCTACTGAGTCAGTTACATCCTATCAGAATGGGTATACCAAAGGTTTACCTTACTCAACCTGAAGGGTTTGTGGAAAAAGTGAAAGAACACTTAGTGTGTAAGTTAAAGAAAGCATTGTATGGACTAAAACAGGCACCTAGGTCATGGTATGAAAAGATAGACTATTTCTTTCTTCAATAGGGTTTTATGAGGAGAAAAAGTGATCCAAATATGTATACCAAATTTGATGAACATGGGTATATAGTATTGATTTCATTATATGTTGATGATTTAATAATTACAGGAAATGCAAAGAAGTTAATTGATGAAATCAAGGAGAAGTTATCAAAGGTATTTGAAATGAAAGATTTTGGTGAGTTACATTATTGCCTAGGTCTTGAAGTTTGGAGAAATGCAGGCCAAACTTTTGTTTATCAGAGTAAGTATATCAGAGAAATACTTAAGAGATTTAAAATGGATCAATGTAAGTCTTATACTGTTCCCATGCAATAAAATGTGAAACTTTCTTGTGATGATGGTTCGAAGGAGGTGAATGGCACTGTGTATAGACAGATGGTGGGTAGTCTGAATTATCTCACCACAACCAGACCTGATATTTCATATTATGTGAGTGTGTCAAGTCAGTTCATGGCGAAACCTCATGAAAGCCATTGGAATGCAGCAAAGGCAGTACTCAGGTATCTAAAAGGTACACTTGATTATGGTATTAAATATATTGATGCATCTAATGTTGAGTTGACAGGTTATTCAGATTCAGATTGGGCTGGCAATCTGGATGAACGAAGATCAACCACTGGATATGCGTTCAACATTGGTTCTAGGGTTGTTTCATGGAGAATTAAAAAGTAGCCTACTGTATCTTTGTCTTCTACTGAAGCAGAATATAAATCCTCGTGTGCAACAACTTGTGAAGTTGTTTGGTTAAGAAGACTTCTTCAAGATGTTGGAGAAGAACGAAAGGAACCTATGATGATCAGATGTGATAATAAAAGTTCAATCAATATTGTGAAGAATCCAATTTTTCATGCAAGGACAAAGCATGTTAAAGCTCGGTATCATTTTGTTCGAGAAAAGTTACAGTTAAATGAAATAGCTCTTATGTATTGTAATACTAGTGAAAATGCTGTTGATATTTTCACTAAGCCTCTTGGAAAGATTAAGTTTGAACTGTTTAGGGAGATGTTAGGTGTAGAAGTCAATC
>ML803572.1:239583-251520 GCA_009831015.1 Picea engelmannii | reverse complement strand
AAGTTTCCCAACAAAATATAAGATCTTCATGTGGTTGCTTCTTTTAAACAAAGCTCCCACTTGGGAAAACCTTCAAAAGAGAAGTTTTGTGGGACCAAGATGATGTGCACTTTGTAAGCAAGGTGAGGAGAGTAGCCTGCATATTTTCCTCCATTGTCCTTTCTCTCACTTGGTCTGGGCATAAATTACTTTTGTTTTAGGCAGAATTTGACGACTGTTGAAAATTGTCTACTTACTTGGCTTTAGGATCCTCATATTTATCTATACAAATCTCTTCCTTTAATCATGGTTTGGGGTATATGGATCTCGCAGAATAATTCCCTTTTTGAAGAAAAAATTTCCTCTCTAGATAGAATTGTGATTAACATCTTACCAATCCTTGCATCTTTTCCTCAAAAAAAATAAACTCTTACTTGACCCCCAATTGCTTAGTGTGCAATCCAAACAGATAAATCATGGGATTTCTTTGATGGAGTAGCATAGGGTGCCCCCTCTTGTAACGTGCCCAATCTCCCACTGAGTCTCATTACCACCTTACACATGCTCTGATACCAAATTGTAATGTACTCATTATATTATTGGACCATGCTACTATGAAACTTCACTGTGCAGTTCCTACTCTTCATACAAGTCCGCGCAGTATCACTTTAAGGTAACGTGCTCAACCCAATATTGAGTCGAGCCACCCATCTTGTAACAGTAGAATTAAATCAAACAACTACACGCACCAGCACATTGACCCCATAGTAAAACTCTATGCTCAACCATCTGGGTGCCATGCGCCACTTCTATTATTACTATGCGTGGGGTCTGATTCCTTACACACACACACACACACACACACACACACACACACACACACACATGAGTTCCATCCTTTGGATCATACCGGTTACGATCCTGTGCATCCTGTCATTATATCCTCTTCTTGATGAATCATAACCAAAATCATAAGGTTAAACTTAATAGGAAAAGTTACCATCAACTGACATACCCATGCACAAATTCAATTAAAGGCTAAAACCACCATATTTACATGTTCAAGCATTGTTAAACCAAATAACAACAAATACTTATATGCAACACATACAATAATTAACCCATTTCAAACATAGTCAAATATGCGCACAGTAACTAAGACAAGTACATAAGGAACACTTATCTTAAATGAAAGTCACCAACAACGGCCTTGACTTAGATGTTCCTCCCAACCATAGATGTTGTTTCTCATAATCTTTTAGCAATAGGTCACCCCAAATTGGGGCTCAAATCCACCAGGAAAAAGGGTTCCTAGCAATAAGCTATGATCTAAAACTCAACATAATTACTCAATCCTAGGTTCCCATTGTTGCTTCTATCCCACAGTCCCTCATTCCTAATGCACTTTTCACACCTAAGGAAGTGTTCCCCTTCTCTACTCAACAGTCCTTCAATTTCCCCACTTCCCTTCCCAGGGTTACCAACAACAGGCCGAATAGGAAGTCTCTGAGCCCTGTGACTAATGCCCAGTGCACTAGGGAACAACTCTCAACAAAACTCTCACCTGGAGAGTATTCCCACGGGTGTGAAAACCACTCCACAACAACCAGTCTCTCATCCATAGAGACTTCTCACAGTCTACCAACCCAACTCTTCGAAAATATCTCTGATTATAGCCACAACTCCTTACAAGATTCTCTGTGCAGATAAGGTAATAATCTGATTTTCCATACATTCTGACCACCTTCTACTCACCATAGCTTGCAACATGAATAATAAGACAATAATAATGCCCAAAATACACTAAGGCCAACAATATATATTTCATGCCTTCCACTTGACACTTATCACCTCCAAAAGTAGCTTTAAGCCACTTGGTGAATCGTTCCCTACCCTTAGGAACTTAGGGTAAAAAACATATCCACATTACACTTTTCCTGGAAATATTATAAAAAATAGGATAAAAAATAATCCCCAAGACTTACGACTCACCCCCTTTTTCCTTTTCTATTGGAGTAGGTCCCGATGATTATATTTACATGGATAGGCACATTGGCCTATTTGCATCCATTCTCACCAACCTCATAATCACATAGGCTCTCCAGCCTCAAAACATAAACAATTATATATATATATATAAGTTAGTACTACACACTTCCAGGTTATTACTGCGCACTTACTCATGTGTGCACAATACACAAAATGTGTGCACCTTGTCTTTATAGAAATTCTCCATACACTTGCTCAGATGAGTGCAACACCAAAAATAGGTGTCCTTGGCTCACCATCCTAAATGTACATTACATTTACACTTGGTAACAATTGGCTCATCAGTCTTTATGTACAATTACAAAGGGTTCCGGATTAGGGACACTACAATCCCCTCTACCTTATTTATGCACTGTCCTCAGTGCATCGTATACACATGTACATACAAAATTTCAAACATCATAAAAAAGATGAGGATACTCTGCTCACATAGAATCCTCGTGCTCCAACGTTGCATCCTCAGGACCGTACCAGGTCCATTGGACCTTTACCAACTCCATGATTGGATTATGGAGTTTCTTGGCTTTCTGATCCAATATGAAAACTAGTCGTACTTTAAATCCTCCTTCTGGCTCCACCTGAATCACATTCCAATCAATGACATGATTAGCATCGGGTACATATTTCTTAAGAAATGATACATGGAAAACATTATGAATGCATAAGGATGTAGGAAATGCAAACATTTAAGCGACATGACCAATCCTTTCAAGTATTTCAAATGGCCCACAATGGTGCATTGGCAATTAAAACACTTTCCCAACTTAAGGGAACTATGCCTAGCCTTCACTTTCATAATTATGTGATCACCCACTTGAAATTCCTTGTGGGTTATGCCTTTATTTGTGCATCTTTTCTTAATGTCTTGGGAATCTTTTAAATTCTTCCCGATCTTTACCATTTGCTCCTCCATTTTCCAGAGAAAAATTGGCCCAACTACTGCATGGTGTGTTGGGTTATCCCAACTTACAGCCGTGTTTCACTTTCTACCATAAAGTGTCTCAAATGGGATCATGCTTAAAGATGCTTGATACCCATACTTGTAAGAAAACTCTACCAAATGAAGGTAGTCTTCTCATTTCAATGGCTTATCCATAACATACATCCTCAACATGTCTTCAATCACCATATTTACCCTCTCGGTTTAACCATCTGACTCAGGATGATATGTTGTGCTGAAATTCATACTTGTCCCAAATCCCTTGAATAACCATTTCCAAAATTTTGAGGTGAACTTGGAATCTTTGTCAGACACAATTGTCTTAGGAACACCATGAAGCTTAGCAACTTCACACATGTATATCTCAACAATGTCAATTTCCTTGTATGATGACACTAGAATAAAATGGGAAGCTTTAGTAAGCTTGTCCACCACCACCATAATAGAATCATGTTTCTTAGAAGTCCTAAGAAACTTAGTTATGAATTCCATGGTCACAACTTCTCACTTCCACTTAGGAATGGTAAAAGGTTGTAGCAAATCAGGTGGATGTCTGTGCTTAGCCTTGACCTTCTGACATTCAATACAACTCGCAATAAAATCTTTAACTTCCTTTTTCATATATGGCCAAAAGTGTTGCTTCTTGACTGTGACAATTGTCTTTTGATAACCTGGATGTCTAGCATAAAGAACCTTATGCATCTCTGACAAAATCAGGCTCTTCAAATCTTAATCATTTGGCACATAGACTATGCGTCTATACACGAGGATCCCATCCACTCTTAACTCATAACCTTCAAACTTTGGCTGTGAAATACCTTGTTGTAAAGTCACACTTATATCCATATAGTTTAGATCTAATTTGGCAAATTCCAAAATTTTGTCATGCAAATATGTCTGGTACATGCTAATGGTTGTAGCATACATTTCATGCATCCTTATGTTGAGTGCGTTAGTGACCTTGTTGTCTTTTCCTCTGATATGATTTATGTTGAAGTCATACTCTTTGAGGAACTCTAACCACCTTCTTTGTATGACATTTAAACTTGGCTATCCAAACAAATTCTTTAGACCACAATGGTATGTTCTCAGCTAAAATCTCTTTCCCATGAGATAATGTTTCCACATATTCAAGGCATGCACTATACCTACCAACTCTAAATCATGTGTAGCATAGATATTTTCATTCTCTTTCAACTTCCTTGACTCGTAGCACACTACATGTCCATTATGACTCGGGACTCCACTGATTCCTTCCTTGCATGCATCCGTGCACAAAACGAAGTTTGCATCTAGATCAAGAATTCTTAAAATTGACGCACTTGCTAGCAAATTATTAAAGTGATAGAAACTCCTTGCACAATCTAGAGTCCATTCAAATCACGCACTGTTCTTTTGCAGGTATGTGATTGGATGCGCAATCTGTTAGAATACTTCAATAATTATTCTATAGTACTCTTCCATTCCCATAAAGGATCTCACTTCTGCAACATTTCTTGGTTTTGGCCATTCTTCAATGGCTTTTTATCTCTGTTGGGTCCATAGTTATTCCTTCTTCTAAAATAATATGACCCAAATAATGAACATGTCGATGAAAAAATGAACATTTTCTCAACTTTGCATGAAGATGATGCTCCCTCAACACCTGCAACATTATCCTCAAGTGCTACTTGTGATCTTCTTCAGACTTTGAGTAAATAAGAATATCATCAAAAAATACAATGACAAACTTATCTAAATACTCTTTGAAAACTCCATTAATCAAACACATGAAGACAATTTGTGCATTTGACAATCCAAATGGCACCAATGTAAACTCATAATGACCATACCATGTTCTGAAGGCAGTCTTATTGATGTCCTCCTCTTTTATTCTCACTTGGTGATATCTAGATCTGAGATCTGTCTTTGAAAATATCCTTGTTCCTTTCCACTAATGAAATAGGTCATCTATCATTGGAAAAGGATATGTGTTCTTTATTGTTACTTTGTTCAACTTCCTGAAGTCAATACAAAGTCTCAACGTACCATCCTTCTTCTTCATGAACAAAAATGACACACCCCAAGGCAACACACTTGGGAATATATACCCCTTCATCAGAAGATCTTCAAGTTGCATCTCCAACTCCATCAGTTCTGGCGTACTCATCCTATAAGGAGTCTTGGATACATATGTTGCTCCTGACATCATATTAATAGAGAAGTTGATATCTATTTTTGGAGGCAATCCTAGTATCTCTTTAAATAAATCCTCATACGCTTTCAGTACTGCACAATCTTCCACACTTGGCACTTTATCCTTAGGGACCTCTTCCACGTGTGCTGTGAATACTTGACACGCTTTCTTGTAACGTTTATTCAACTGTAATGCTGAAATTTCTTTGATAGTCACAACTCTTGGAATTCCTTGAAATGATCTCAAGTTTTCTTTCTCATCCAGGCAAGTAAATGCCTTATTGTAACAATCCAGGACTACATTATTCTCATCCAACCAATCCTTACCAATGAGGCAATCATATGATCCCAAAGATATAATATTCAAATCAACTTTTGTGCGCAGTCCATTCATCTCCAATGGACATGCCTTAACCATCTCATTGATTTTCCTTTTTTATCCTATAGCTAACTGCACCAACCAAGGTTTTCCTAGCTTGCTTCTCGATAGATGGAATCTTTCCACCACTTTAGGATCTAGATATATATGACTAGATCCCGAGTCTATTAAAACAACAATGGGTTGGTCATTAATCTTACCTTCCACCTCGATCATGTGCGATTGGAACTCAGTATGCTTGTTATCCAGTGTGACATAAATCCTTGGCACATTTCTACCCATGTCCTCCATTGTTGCAACTTGTTGTACATTGTGCACAGTCCTCGCTTTATCACCTCTTTCAAGACAATCTATACACATATGATTTCCGCCACAACCCCAAAACTGCATAGGTTGTTGCCATGAATTTTGTCCCACTTTTTCCGACATTTTGGGCTCCTAAAGAGTCATCTGTCATTGCGAAATATTTTTGAAAAATGTTGGTTTGACTCCCTTCTTCTTATGTTCCACCTTACTTTTAATCTTATCTTCCCAAGCCTTTTGGAGATTCAGTCTTCCCTTTTGTTGATCATAAAAACACTTAACGCGCCTTATGGTCTCTTCCAATGTTTTAGGGTCATGATATTGTATCTTGTCACTGATAAATGAGGGAAACCCACTCAAATATCTCTGAATCTTCACTTGTTCATCCTTGATAAAAGGCACATAATTCAATAATTCTAAAAATCTTCTTTCGTATTCATCAATCCTCATCCTCCTAAGCTCGAGTCCGAAGAACTTCTTCATTTTCCCGTCATAGTACCGCTTGGTTAAGTATTTATTTTGGAAATACCTCTTTAACTCTCTCCAAGTCACTTTCTTCTCATCAATGTGTTGCACTTACACATATTGATCCCACCAAACCAATATATAGATCTCCAAATTCATCATCGGGACTGTAATTCCTTTGTGCATCTTCCATGCTTTTAACCTTCTACACTGACTTTGCCCTGCTCTATTCACTAAAAATTATGCAAAATGTGAAAGCAATTAAGATTTGTTATATGGTTTAATGCAACAACTACATAAAAAAATTCCACCATTTTGTCAGAATCCTTTCTCTTGGATTTCTTGGATGATTTTAACATCCCAAACTCTAGTGCACTCACCAGCACATCAATGTCTTTATGCACATCACAACTCTATACCACACACCAATGGTCTTCTGCACAAAATAAACTCTATACTGTGTAATACCAATTATTAGTGTACACATCTATTCACGGTAATCTATGTCCCATACAAGTCCAGTTTCAAACCAGTAGCTTTGATACCAAATTGTAACGTACCCAGTCTCCCATTGAGTCCTGTTACGACCTTACACATGCTCTAATACCAAATTGTAACATACCCAGTCTCCCATTGAGTCTCATTACGATCTTACACATGCTCTAATACCAAAATGTAATGTACCCAATATACTATTGGACCATGCTACTTTGAAACTTCACTGCATAGTTCCTACTCTTCACACAAGTCCTTGTAGTATCACTTTCAGGTAACACACTGAGCGCAATCCTGCATCGCGCCACCCATCTTATAACAATGGAATTAAATCAAACAACTATGCACACTAGCATACTGACCCCACAGTACAACAGTGCGCTCAACCATCTGGGCATCATGTGACACTTCTTTTATTACTGTGTGTGGGGTTTGATTCCTTACCTACACACACAAATGAGTTCCATCTTTTGAAGCATACTAGTTACGATCATGTGCACTCGATCACTCAATCCTCTTCTTGAGGACTCATAACCAAAATCATAAGGTTAAACTTAATAGGAAAATTTACCATAAACTGACATACCCATGCACAAGTACAATTAAAGGATAACACCACCATATTTACATGTTCATGCATTGTTAAACCAAATAACAACAAATACTTATATGCAACACATACAAAAATTAACCCATTTCAAACATAGTCAAATATGCACACAGTAACCAAGACAAGTACATAAAGAACACTTATCTTAAATGAAAGTCACCAACTACAGCTTTGACTCAAACGTTCCTCCTGGCCATAAACGTTGTTGCTCATAAGATTTCAACAACAGGTCACCCCCAAGTTGGGGCTCAACTCTACTAGGAAAAAGGGTTCATAGTGACAAGCTATGATCTGAAACTCAACAGAATTACTCAGTCTTAGGTGCCCATTGTTGCATATATCCCACAGTCCCTCATTCCCCACGTACCTATCACATCCAAGGAAGTGTGCCCCTTCTCTACTCAATAGTCCTTCGGCTTCCCCACTTCCCTTCCCAGGGTTACCAACAACAGGCCAGACATGAACTCTTCGATTCCTGTGAATAATGCTCAGTGCACCAGGGAACAACTCTAAAAAAAAATATCACCTAGAGAGTATTCCAACGAGTTTGAAAACCAATCCACAACAACCAGTCTCTCAACCATAGATATTTCTCACAGTCTATGAATCCGACTCTTCGACATTATCTCTGATTATAGCCACAACTCTAATATTTTTTGTGAAAATAAGGTAATAATCATATTTTCCATACAGTCCGACCCCCTTCTGCTCATGAGAGCTTGCAACATGAATAATAAGACAATAATCATTCCCAAAATACACTAATTCCAACAATATTTATTGCACACCTTCCACTTGACACTTGTCACCTCCAAAGTATCTTAAATTCACTTGGTGACCCATTCCATACCCTCGAGAACTTAGGATAAAAACATATCCACATTCAACTTTCCTAGAAATATTATAAAATATTACCCAAGACTTACGAATCACCCCATTTTTCCTTTTCCAGTGGAGTAGGCCCCCCATATCTTTTCGCCTAAGTCAGTCAGTGCGTAGTGATGCAATATTGTATTAATATTCATGATTATATTTACATGGATAGGCGCATTGGCCTATCTTCATCCATGCTCACCAATCTTTTAGGACACTACACCTCTCAAGGAGGGGTTGGTCATCTTATTCACCTTGATGAGACCTCCACTGTTTCATTTTCCGCTTGCCTAGGAGAAACCATAAAAAAGTACAGTGAATTCATGGCCTTAAATCTTTTACTACTATTGGAAAAAGAAAATAACGTATAGAGGTTGCATATTTACAGGGACTCTCAATTTTTCATTAACTACATTAATGAAACCAACCATCTTCAAACCTACACTCTACAACCTTTGTTTGAAGAAATCAAATATATCACAATGTCACTTTCACTCATGTCTATAGGTACATGAATTCAAAATAAGACTCGCTCTCCAAAGTTGGATTGGAGATGGACTACGAATGTTGGAAGGTCTAGGAAAAGTCTCCACAAGGATCCTTAGAATTCCTTCTCAACTCTTGGCTCAAACTATGATTGAGTGGTTACTCTGGCCACAAAACTTTGACCTCCTACTAATTGACATCTTAAAATCTCTTTTTGTAACTTATTTTATCTAGATCATTAAGTTGGGATATTTTTCTTTGATGATGTACATATTAGTGAATCAAAGTTTTTCTTTATGCTAAAATTATGATAGGATTTTATAGACAATTTTATGTTGATCAATAATTTTGAACATGTAAGCTTCTGAAGCACAATTCTACTCAAACACATGAATTCCTACGACATTTATTGATGTAATTTTGTTTTTCTATAAATGAAATTTCTTGTTATTTTTCTTGGAAAACAATATTTTCTTTTGCTAGAGTTGGAAAATAGATTGTGGATCTCTACCTAGACCACATCTGAAAGTTGGCCAACAACTTCATTAAATTGCAAGTTTTTTCAATATTTAATGTCATTGGTGGAGGCATAGATTCTAGGCTTCATCCCCTCTTCTTGAGAGTCTTGATTTATACTATTTTAATAGACTATGGAAGAAACCAAAGTTGGGTTTCACCATATACCCTTCTCCTTAGGTCTCCATGTTTGTAGTGGAGCCTTACACCAATGTCCTCCCCACTCATTCACTTTTGGAGCACATTGATGTGGCCTTGATGCTAAAAAATGAGGCCATCTATAATATCTACAAGTTATATCTTGACATAGAGAGACCTACTTACACCAATCTCAACAAGGTCATTTCCCAAGTCATCTCCTTTTTCATTACTTCCCTTTGATTCAACGATGCCCTCAACATGGATATAATGGAGTTTTAGAAGTTTCTAGTGCCCTACTTATGTATTCACTTCACACTTTCTTCCTACAACCCTGTTATCTCTACAAAGAAAGATTATGGTGAGTAGCTCTCAATGTTATAGATCATGAACAACACATTTGATCCAATATCATAGATCATGAATAATGCATTCAAGCCAACATCAGTGTGTCTTGCTAGCTCTCTTATAACCTCCACTCTTTCCAATATTTGCTCTTCATGGATTTGCAAGGATGAAACAAAAAATTAGGTGAGATATAGTGGTATTTAAATCCCTCACATAATCCCTGTAGTGGTGGTGGTTGTAGACAGTTGTAGCGATGGAGTTGACATGACTACATAATCACCACTAGTAGCACATGACTAAGACACATGGAAGGTGGTGGAGTCAACCAGTGGAGGGGTAGTAACTAGTAGGATTATTCCTCAAAATTATGTCATGTGTTCTCAACATGATGGTGGATATGTGTCTGTGTGGAGATGTGGATGAAGACAAGCGAAAGATGCAAAAACAAATGGAGGAATGAAAGATGGAACATATGACAAACGACATATTTTCAATGGGATTGTAGATGGATCTCATGAAATCAATGTTCACAATATAAACATATTACGACATAAAAATTATAATAACAAAGAAAACTACTTTATTTTATTTACATAAAAAACATCGATGAACACCAAAAGGATACATACTCACCTCATGATTAAATATAGAACATCTAATAATGCACACTTGCAAATGGTGGTTTTTAAGTTTCATGGCTCAATATCATAAATGAATTAAAGTTTTGATATCAAATTTATTCCCTTGTCATTAATTGTTTCTCCCTGCTCATTTAGTGGCATGTTCAAAGGGTAATAAGATTCCAAATTAAGCTTACTCCACCTTCATTGTTATTGTTTTCTCCTAAGTTTCTTTCCTTCGAAATAACATAGTTTAGTGTAAAGACTATTTTTGTTTCATGATTATCATGTTGAAGGAAATGACAACTTTCCCCTCCTATTGTAAGTAGCCATTCCTCCTATAAGCCTTAAATACCATGTAAAAAATGGAGTCGGTCAACATGTAGAGTAGTAAACTTGGTTCACTCAATAGTCATATCTTTGTTAGCCTACTTCAAAAACCACTCATGTTGTTCACAATGGTTGGGCCAAGGGCTAGGTCCAACCAATAAGAATGTGGGCTCCATCATTCCAAATGGACATTTCCATTCCTTTATTCCATTTTTCAAGTGAATTGAGTGATTCAATTCACAACATATTCCAATAAAGAATATGTAGATTTATCAAACTCTTCGACTACCTCAAGTGCATGTCCAACTCTCTTTGATTCCAAATGCCTAGCTTCAAACTACAAACATTTAATAAGAAAACTTGTATAATTAAAAGATATTTTCTTAAAAATTAAGTTAAATTTGAGGTTTGTGGGATATATATATATATATATATATATATATATATATATATATATATATATATATATATATATATTTCTTATTATGTTGATTTGGAACATAAGTGAAAAAAACAACTTAAATCCTTTAAACATACCAAATTTAATACAATGCACATAATTCCTTTTCATTAAGGTGGGTAGCAAGATTGCATTTAAAATGCTTCGATCACAATTTTATTCTTATAAAAAGTAAGAAGGAGCACTTCACTTTTAACCATGTCATGGTCTTATCCTTTAAACATATCAAATTTAGTACAATACACACAAAACCTTTTCCATTTTCAAAGTGGGATAGAAAGATTGAAATTTAGCTTCTTCTCATTTTTATTTTTATAAAAATAAAAAACACTTCATTTCTAACCATTAGATCGAAGTGGTTTGTAAAAAATTAAAAACACTTCATTTTTAACCA
Organism: Picea engelmannii; assembly: GCA_009831015.1. NCBI lineage: Eukaryota > Viridiplantae > Streptophyta > Pinopsida > Pinales > Pinaceae > Picea > Picea engelmannii. Next base: position 239,960 of record ML803572.1, on the reverse strand, counting down.
TTAGATCGAAGTGGTTTGTAGTTCATTGAAGGATGGGAAGGGAGGGTATTATTATCAATAATTTGCCATTTTTCTTCTAACCATTATATTAAGTGGTTTGTAGTTCATTAAAGGATGGGAAGGGAGAGTATTATTATCAATAATTTGCTTTTTTTTAATTAAATTAATTATGCTTTAGACATAAATTTGATTAATTAAAGTTTGTGATTTTTCAAACACCTTCCAAACATTTAGGATAAAAAGTAACTATGTCGAATCTTTGACCTATAAAAATATAAATGATATAATTTCAGGTTGTTTTAAGATTTATGAAAGTTTGTGTCACTTCAACACCTTCAAAACATTTAGGATAAAGCAACTTTGAACATTTCACATAT